>BOPP01000042.1:2432314-2444638 GCA_017312745.1 Gryllus bimaculatus
AGGGCTGGGGCAAGGACGGAGGCAAGGGTGGAGGCAAGGGCTGTGGCGAGGGCTGTGGCGAGGGCTGTGGCGAGGGCGAGGGCGAGGGCGAGGGCGGGTGAAGTGGAGATGATGAGGGCGAGGGTAGGCGTTGGAGCTATGGCACTGAGGTGGTGGCAGGGAAAGCAGCGGCGGCGGGGGGCGTGCGCGACGCATGGGGCGTGAACCTTTGTGCTGTGCTGTTGAAGCGTCGGCGATTGCAACGCCGCGGCGCGCCGCTTGCCTAGGGGAGCATGAAGGGCCGAAAGAAGAAATAAAAAAAGCCGCACACGGTCTGGACATTATGCGGTTGGAGTGACGCACGTATAGTAGGAGGCTCCTTTTTGTCACATTTTGCTTTAAGGCAATAATTTCATAGTTTTCATTCATTATAATTTCCCGATGATTTGCCTATAATCTAACAATAAAATAATCTTTTTTCAAGAGATTGACTATGAAATCGATCTATTTGAAGTGGCATGTTTTAGAAGTCAATAAATAGGCAGTAGAACAGCATTAATTACAGAGGTAATTCACAATGGACACACTTTTCTTCTTACTTCGTATTATATTGCAGATAATTTAAATGTTTGTGGGAAGTGATTATTTTTTGTATATAATTTGTTAAGTGAATGCATTTACTGATTTTTTTTAATATTAATGTCACTGTGATTCTTTATTCATACATTTATACTATTATCTTAACATCCTCTAATATGTTTTGCAACAAAATCATTAACAATTGTGAGAAAGTAAAAAGAATTTATGGATATTGACTTTACCGAACGTACTCATACACTGATCAGAAAGAACTGAATCTTTATAACTTATATTTAATTGTTTTGTGTGTTATTTTAAATTTAATTCTTGATTAAAAATGTTGGCCTAAGTAAGATTTTTACGTACAATGATGCCAGACTCTCATCGTAACGAAAATATAACTTAATTGATTACATTAGTAAGAGTTAATTCACTATGTAATTTTCAAGTTTTAGAATTCATCTCCCATGCTTTACCAGCATTTTTGAGTAATTTTGTTTATTTTTTACAATTAACCAGGCGTTTAATTTATCTTGAAGAGTACTAAATTAATTAATAATATATACATTTTAGCACGAAGGTTGTTCTCTAGGATCATATTTAAGCAGCTATTGCCCTTCCACAGATTAATTTGGAAATATCCCGTATTATAGTTTCGAGAATCGAGGATGTTCCAACCCTCAAATAATGTAACAGTTATACTCAAACAATGGGTAAATTGTGTACTCGACCGAATATTTAAGGGAGTATACATCATTTACATAAATTATTAGAGCTCCATGAGATTAAATTGATTGCAATTATCTCGCCGTATTCACTAAAAGTACCATTCCAGGACAAACTGAAATATTGAAGGACGCGATGATATCTCTAATACCTTTTTGCGACCGCAAATACTTCAAGTGCTCTCAGAGGGCTCTGCACGACTAGTTCGCTTTATTGTAATTGTTAGTTCTCATTATCACTCCTGTTTATAATTTAATAATTCAATACATGCAACAAGCAATTACTCATTTCACGATACACGTGGTAACAGTTAACAATCATATAATGGCTCAATTTTAATCACCATTTTATTTAGAACGCACTGCTATGATTCAGAGAGGAAGCCTTATTTCTATCACGGGCACTGACATTCCGGTGGAAATTATCTAAGAAGAATTAATTTCGTCTTCATGACAGTAAACAATGTAGAACGAAAGAAACTATCAAAAATGTCTTAAAATAGATGTTTTTGCATCATTTTCTAACCGATTGGCTCCAGTTTCACCTATAAAATATTTTAATTGCAACTAATCTAAGTATATTGCAGGTAAATCCGTTAATGATCACAACAAAGTTTTTTGTCACAGTAACAAGGGACAAATGAGTTTATACGATCTTCAGCGACGGATCGCATTTGATAACGAGCCCAGGGACGACCACGAAATCACTGCTCGCTCCCAGAATTACGACAGCACTTCACCGTGACATGTCGATTTCTAAAGAACTATAACGACGCCTGGAATCGCTTCGAGCACGAACGATCTCTTAGAAAGCCATTCGGCTTTTGAAGACGGGATTTAAAACGACGTTGCTCAGTACGTTGATGCGATGATGTAATTAGGTTAGTAGTGAATAGAGTTGTAAAGGCTCATTAACTCTTGTTTTGAGTCTTGAACCGTTACATAAACGAAGGAGTTGGGAATCGTTTCGCCGTTTTAAAGCAGATTAACCTCACAAGCGGAGTTACGTTAACTCTTAGATTGGGGCAAAGCACTCATTAATACAACAGGCTCACAAATAATCGAGCCTACCTCGCACGTGGGTAACACACACAAAAATATCGCTGTTGCGTAAGGGTATACGCTGAGTAATTTCTAGTTGAATCGCATTTTATTGCACACGCATTCTGAGCGAGTAGGAAAAAAACAACAACTTTGAATGCATCACGTTTTTCACGCTTAAGTGACAACCACCAAGCCGCCCTCTAGCCATTTGGCGAACAAAACCCAATTCAAATTGCGGCTGGACGGCAGCCGACGTTGTGGGAAAAAAAAGGGGGCAGTTTCTGTCGCCGAGATTGCACCGCAGAAACGCGCTGTCGGGTGAAACGGCAGGAAACCGCGCGAAGTGGACGGGAGGTTCGCGCCAGGGGTGGGACAGACAGCGGGAATAGGACAGTGGGCGGAAGCCACGAGTGATGCAACCCACAAGAACAGCGTGGTTAGAACGAGGTAGTAACGGAATGTGGTGATTAGAAGGGACAAGATGAAATGAAAAATATATTATTGGGGATGGATATGCGTGGATGTGCGTGATGGATGTGAGATGGATGTACGTGGAGTTTACAGGAAATGAGAACAGGAATAACTTGTAGTGCTCCAGAATGGCACAGACTTTCAAACAACAAATAAATTAGATTCGAATAGTACAACAACTTTTTTAACCAAGACAGTCTCTATAAATACTACAATAACATAGAGAAGTATACAAGGATACCAACGACAATAGTTCTTTATAAATCCAAAATATACTAGTGGTGCTACAGAATGGCATAGACTTTCCCGTATTAGTTTTCTATTTCCTTTCGACTCGCCTAGCTATTCGAACTTGAGACATACTATTGCCTGCTGCATCGCCGGCCAAAGCAATTTTTTTGACATTTTCTTAATTTTTCGGTTTGCTAATAAAGAAATATTATTTTAAGAATATTAAACAGCAGTAACACATCGTCCTAAATGGAAATTTTCTTTGAAAAAATTTGAGCTGTTTTTAATAAAATGGCGTGTAAGCGCTACAGTAAATTCGAAATGTAAAGCACATTTTCACAGAACATTTTTGAGTTTTAGAAAAACTTCATTGGAAGCACTTAAACTCAAATTCAATAGTGTTTACAAATTGCTGGAAATGGGCATATTACCGGGGTGAGAAAAGTATCCAAAAAAATTACATTTGTGCAATTTTTGAAAAACAAAACCCAAAATGAACTGTAATTCATATTTGAGTGTAATTAACACTAACCTTTCGAAAAGTTTGACGAGGGAATTTGGAGACGATTTTGACAAAATAGTGTTTGTGCGTTTCTGATAAACAGAAATTTTGAGCTAGTTTTGACAGAAAACGGTCAAGTATTCGAGGAGCTTTATACAACGTTTTTAAAGCACATGTACTCAAATATAATAACGGGAAAATTTGCCACTAAAGTAAATATTAACAACGTCAAAGACAAGTCAAAAATTAAATCTTCGTAATTTTTAAAAAAATGCAGAGTAATAGCGATTATGTCATCTTGTAGAGTATATAAAGTTTATGTAATCTACTAGAGTGCATTTAGCATAATCCCTACCAAAGTTTAAAGACAAAAATTCGAGCCGCTTTTGAGAAACTCTTGTTTTTTGCCACTTTTTAAAACTGCACAAATAGCACGCAATATTGTGCGAAAAATATTAAGATGTTCAAACAATGTGCGGGACCGTAATGCAAGAACAACTTATGGACAAAAAATTTCATTTCAAGGAAAACAAATATCTTTAATTTTGTAGTTGTATAAACACCCCTTAAAAATCAATCTTTTAAAATTTTCAAAAATTCAGAGAACTGTGAAAATCGGACCAATACCACCATTTTTAATGTATTTTGCTATATTCTTGGAAGAAATTTAAAGAGAAAGAGGCGCGGTGATATAAGGGGCGAGAGAAAAGAAGGATCAGGCTAAGGGAAGGTGAAAGAGCGGAACGGTAACAATTGCAACGAGGTGACGATGGAGAAAGGATACATAAGATCGAAGAACCAGTGTGCAGTTCAACGAGTAAAGTTCAATGTAGTAGAAAGAACGGAGGTACGAGAGGGTGAGATATGATTTAGGGGAATTGGCTTAATTTGTTAGTAAGTAGAGGAGTACAGTGATGCTGAACGAAGGGGGTGTGAGCGAATTGTAGTAGGAAAATGAATGTGAAGACGAGTGAGGAAGAGAGGTCGAACGGAGAAGAGCAAGTCTGAAAGCAAGGGAAAGGAAATGGGTCTGACCGGGGAGTACAACCTGGTAAGGAATTGTGATGAGGGAGAGATCTTAAATTGACCGGTTGGACTGAGCAATGCGTGTTTTCAAAGGAAATGTGCATCGATTGATCTGTAAAAGTGGATCGAGGGCCAGAAGATGAGTTTGCAAGAATTTACGAGATACTCTGCCTAATCAAGTCAATGAACTCGTCTACGGCCACGGCGTGTATACGATGAGTCGGCATAAAAGATCAGGCAACACAGACAAAATAAAAGGTGAGAGTGAAAATTGAGAGAAAGCAGCAGCGAAACTTAATGAATTGACAACAGGTGCTCGGACATAATATGTCATTTACCAAGATGACACATGTGTTTACAATGAAGATGAAAGTTACTACGCACGTGATAGTAAGAACTAGACATGTAATTCATCATTAATAAATGAACAGAGTAAGTTATAAAATGTAAAAAAAAGTAAAACGTAGATTTTTATACATTTTGAGAATTAAAAAACAACAACATTGAGATTCGTAGAACGAACTGAAAAGTATTTTCAGTAGTCGATTATGAATCGAAATGAAGAATAGTCTTCCAAACGTGTGTAGAACATCGATTACACACATTTCGTTATTTCAAATTTCGGGATAACACGACTATTCATAACTTTTCAGCTTCCTAATGTGTTTGAAACTGGACAACTCAGAGCTTGATTAGTCGAAGAGTTCGATATTCTTTGTATTATCTTTTCACATTTATATTCGAAATATCCACTGCACATCGAACACAAATACTCTTTCATCGGAGATAAACAAGCTGGTATGTGTGAAGAACAATGGAAGGTAATATGTGGTACTAGTTAATTATATGAAATTAGTTTATGAATGCAGAGTAATTGCGATATTACGCATTACGAGGGAGTTGACAGTGGTTGCGGTTGCGGTTGTGGTTTCGGTGGCGATGACAGTGATACCACAAGTAGGTTTTGCGTAACGTATTATCGTTTATATAATTGGGTGGGAAGACGATTACCGCTAAGAAGAGTCATAGTGTCATAAGAAGAATCATGTAGTGAGAAATTTTTGAGTGGACAATCTGTTCACTGCCATAGTGATTAACAAAATTAAAGTTGGAATTGGATTTTCAATAAAAGAGGTTTAAAAGGATTAGTATTTTCTGGTGTCGAATTCAGTAATGGGCATTCGCGACCACGGACAGAGAACTGATAGCTTCACTGCAAAGTTACAAAATGATTAACAATTTATTATATTTTACGTTGGATACAGAGACATACATTGCCATTAGCCTCAATTACTCTATCTCTCGTGAATGATAGAAAATTTCTTACTTACTTTTTACTGGAATATACTTAAAATTTGAACCAACAGGGTTTTCAGAAGAACTTACCTGAAAATAAGAGAAATAAAGTTAATAAAACATACATCACAGAGACAGAACAGCACATCAGAGAGAATCTGGGACTGTAGTAACAATTGCAGTAATTTTCGAAGGAATACTACGAAAAATTACTATTTAAAACTGAACTATTCCATATATTTTGACTCGCCTTAAAGCAAATGAGAGAAAATGTCCCTCAATAACGTAGTAATACATAGATTGTCATGTCACGTTTTCATACAAATTAAGATAATCCTAGTAACTATATACGTGGGACACTGTATTACGTACACGCTACATCGATTACTACGTTTCGTGTAAGTTCTGCGATGCTGGGGCTACAAATCATACAAAACTACGAAAACATTTGCCGTTTTCTCTACGGCGACGGACCTAGGATTGACACTTTTGTATACTATCTGAGAACGAACTGAGACACAGGACTATCTGAAGACAAATTCTTAGAAACAACAACAACAACAACAACAATAATAATAATAATAATAATAATAATAATAATAATAATAACAGAAAGTAATAATAATATGACATAATGCAGTTCGAATATCAGACATTTAACAATAATTTGAGTTAACAGATTATCGAAATTAACACACATCACAACTCATCAACAAGAAAATCAAAATTTCAGATAGACGTAACAGGTTTTCAAAACTTGAACACCCTCACATCTCCAGGAACATCATCCGAACTCCTCAATTTCCGACCTCCGTCGCTTAGCGTCCGCCCGCGGGGCGACGCCTAGCGTCTTGGGGGGGCTCCATTCGCTCCCAAAATAAATACCGCGAATCGATTGTCGGCCCCCGCGCTCGCAAGGAGCGGAGCGGAGCGGCGCCGAAGGAAGGGCGGCGGTTGAGGGGCCGCGCGCGGCGGTGGCGGCGGCCGCCGCAAGATAAAGGGCCCGGCAGGGCAGCCCCGCCGCTGGCCCTTGGGAAAGCGGCAGCTGCCCCGCGCCTGCCCTCACACCCCCCGCCACCCGCAATCTCGGCTCGCGCAAGCGGAGGGCGCGACGGTCCTCGCAGCGAAGGGATTTTATTAGCTTTACCTCACGCTATTAAAAATGTATGTATGTATGTATGTATGTATGTATGTATGTGTGTATGTATGTGTGTATGTGTGTATGTATGTGTGTATGTATGTATGACTGTATGTATGTGTGTATGTATGTATGTATGTATGTATGTATGAGTGTATGTATGTATGTATGTTATAGAAGTAGATTTTTACCTCTTTCATTCTTACGAGTCTTTCGAGGTCCGCTGGTTGGTTGGTTGGTTGGTTAGTTTGGTTGGATGAAGACTAGTTCCGGGCGCGGCAACTGCTAAGATCATTATTCCCATTAGTGTAGTGTATGTGTTTATCCCGGAAGGTAGCGGTGATCTTTCTTCGCAGGATGGTGAGATCCGGCGCCGACCTACCGTCGCCTAGCGGGGTTTTCCCAACCAGGTGTGTCTCACCTGCAGGACGCCGCTACAGATGGGACAGGCTCTAAGCTCCCGACCGGTCTCCCACATGTGTGGTAGTGTAGTGCATGTAAATGTGTATAAGTAAGGAGTGGGATAGGTCAGGGAATGGGAAGGAATTATCGCACGCGGGCCATGGTCCGTTTGTTAGTGTATTGCTCCGGTTTTCGTCTGGTGTTGAGAAATCACGGAAAACCACCGATCAGAGCAGCCGGTCGCGACTGAATTCGACCTACCTATGTAGCTAGTGTCGAAAATCCTACCACTGTCCTGGTTGGGCGGAAGAGCAGGCCCTATGGCCTGAGCCTCGCCATTAATAAAGGCATTATTATTATTATTATTAATTATTATTATTATTATTATTATTATTATTATCATCATTATTACTGTCGGGACTCGTACCTAGGACCACCCAGACAGAGGGACTGCAGAGACATCAGTTGATTCCCAGAGCTACCTCTCCCGGTGGTCCTCCGGTGGTTGTCTCCGGTGGTTTCCTCCCGCGCGCTGAGGCCGACTAACCTCTTCGCGTGGCCACCAAGGCACCTACCAGTCCCTATTTTGCCATCTCAGATGCCCATAGACCCGTATATACGGGGCTTGCTTACTAATGCTAACTAGAGCAACCTATGAGTGGGGAAGCGGCAGCTACGTCCTGGCACTCCGCGACTCGCAATCTCGGCTCGCACAAGCGGGGACGACGAGAAGACTCAGTAAAAATAGTGAGCATCCACGACGTACAAATGCAGCTATGAATGGCACATTGGTTGTAAACTCTAAAAATATATTTCAGTGACTTTGAAACCACCGACAAAAGGTTGGCCGAGAAGTTAAATAAATTTTACTTGAGTAAAATTCATCAGAGCCATCCTTTTCCCATCACGACGATTTATCAAGATAACTAGGAGTGAAGCAGCTATTCACATTTCACAGATTCTGATATATTCCTTCATTTCTTTTCAAAACAGTGTATTTCATTCACCATATCCCAATTGAGATAGTTTTTGTAATGTTTATTATTGTTGCAGTATCTTCTCCATTTTCAAAACGGTTAACAGTAATAATCCATGTGTTTGTAAGATATACGCACCTCATCGACAATTAGAAACTTTAGAGAGAAATATTTCTTCCTTTTTCAGTTTTAACTAACGGTAAACCAATTTTTAATAGTTTCTTAATAACTAGTGCCACAAGTGAGTCTTCAGTGTAGAATCAAATGTTGATGGAAAAGCGACGACAGGAACCATGTCCGGCATTTTGAAAGAGTATGCGAAAGACAGTTTCTTACGAGTTGCGAACTTATTAATTTGTAGGCATCCACGGACGCTAACAAGAATATGCTCGATTTGACTTTCTCAATGAGCGAGGCGGCAGACATATTTATTCATTCTCCAGTGTTTTATTTCCTTTACAGTACCGAATTAACTTAATTGCGGTACGTGTCTGCGAAGTCTATTTTGCTGCTTTAAAGCAACATTTCCGATCAACAAGCAGTGAAAGTAACAACTAGTTTCCAAACATGAGTTTTGATTATTCCATAACACGTTTCATATTGGTCTGTATTTAATTCATCTTTTCTGACTCATCTTTGAATGAATCGTCTTCCTCTCACCCCAGTTCCGTGCCTTTGGGCTTTAACACGTCGCGCGTCCGTCTTCACGAGCCGCAGCCCGCCGCGCCCGCTTGTTCTTTTACCCTTTAGAAACCCTACACTTCGTCGAGCAGGCATGGGCTAAAGGCCCAAGGCCACGAGCACTGTTGCCGCCTCTTTTGTTAAGTACAGCCCTGCGGCGAGGGCTCTTTTTTTTTTGTGCGTATTTAGCCTTTCTCTGGTGATTAGGATAATTAACTGGAATACAGGTTTTTTCTGCTGTGTTTTTCGGTGTTCCCTTCCTTTGGTGCCGCATTATTACGCGCTCTGTTTCACGCACGCTGAATACGGTTCCTTCATGCCTCTTTTTTTTGCCACGCCATCTGTAGCGCGAGTAACTCAATATTGTTCTTTATCTCAGTTAGTTTAACACTGTGCAATGTAATACATTGCCAGTCTGCTGCGGTGGTCTCCTGCCAGTAGCATATTTGTTTGAGCCACCAACCTGTTTTGTTTTCGCTCGTTTTTAACAGCCTACGTTATTAAAGGGATAGAGCTTTACTGACTTATCTCGGCGCGCTCATGTATTGTTAATTACAATGAGACTCGTGTGGAGTTCTTTTCGGTCTTTGTTAAGTCTTCTTTTTTTTGGGATATTTTAACGAATGTTGTAGCAAATGATATGAAATACGGAATCCAATTTCCTCTTGTTTGGAATCAAATGTTGTAACAAGATTACTCGTTGATGAAGCTTTTTTAAATCTATTTGAACATATGAATTTTTGTTGGGGAGGGGATTTATTGAAATGCTTTCCGGTCCTGAGAATCCTACCTACCTACTACCACCTAATGTGATTATGTCTCTTTTTTAGTGCCTTGGGAAATTTAAAAAGTACTATTGCAGTATTAAAAAGCTTGTTAGAAAACATAATTTGAACAAAATAAATTAAAAAACATAAATCATTAGTATTTTATGAACTCATTTTTATTTGGTTACCCATTTATTACAAATATTAAACAATTATCTCGGTTACATGTTAAAAGGACTTAAAAAATATTGACCAGATTGTATAACTTGTACTAACAATTTTTTGATTCCCTTCATTTGTAGTTTCACTATCTGAACTTCCAAAAAAGTGAAACCAAAAGCGTAATATATTTCACCAACAAGAAATATTGTGGAAGATGAAAGAAGAATGGGTGAAGATTGCAATATTGATCTATGAAGCACTAATCCGCAAAATGGGTCTACAAATATTTTTTAAAAAAAATTATCATCCCGTAACAACTAGCAGATAACGTGGGTTATACCAATAAAATTATTGTCATAACCTACTGCAGAATTACGTTGTGGTTCCAAATACAGCATTTAAAGAAGGTGAAATTACAAATATCTTAGAAATTATAAGTTACTAGGTGAGACTGACTTATCAAATAAGCGATGGAGTAATCTGGCATGTATTACCCACAATATCATATTTTATAGAAGCTCTAGATTTATAGTATCCATAATCTCAAAAGAAATAAGTAAATTATTTGGCTCCTGGTTTCAAAGCTCTTTCATTTAACATGTTTTGTGACAGAAGTTCATAGGTATTGAAATATATAATACAATTGTGGAGAAAAAGTATTAGATTGTACAGGCACAGGCCAGAATGATGATACTTTTCGATATTCCGAACTGACCAACATTAATTAGTGAAGCATTGTTTTTTTTTTGCTAATGTTAGAAGATGCTACAAACAAATAAATTTATTTGATGGATTATTATACCTTTGGCAGGACTAACGGCAAATTAAATGTTAGGAAGGCATTCCACTAAACTACCATCTATCGCCCACCTATGATATCTCGTCGTTTCTGGACCGTTCAGGTGTCGTAGGAGCATGCCTTTAAGTTTGCCTTGTTGTGACTGCGACATTCCTTCGAACCTGACCTCACGCCAGTAAGTGTGGGGCTGCGGACACCAGGCAAGCGTTATTCGTTCCACAAGGTCCACTGCTGAGAGCTACCTAGGTGTGGCCATAGACCCTGCACGCTAATTATATTGGCTGTGACGTAGAGGCTCGCGGGTTACGCTAGTTGGAATCTGTAAGCACAAACCGAAAATACGGCTCCATGCCCCATTTCGGTGGCGGGAAAAGGGCACCATAATGTGCAATCTTCAGGACACGCCGCGAGATTACAAGCGATTCGCTGGCGGGAGGGAAATGAGGCAACTACCAGCGGACTGTGAAGACTCATAAAATGAAAATATAATAATACTACAGACATATTACTCATACTACTATTTATGCATCAAAGGCGATATAAGGGTTTTAAAGACGACAGAGTGGCGACCAAACGCTTTGGGCTTTTCGTCGCTCGAGATAATCAGAAACAATGTCTGTGGTACATTCCAAATTTTATTTTTATCTACTATAAATGATTCAGTTTCCTTATTCACTAATTAACTAGATATTAACATGACTCGGTTTCTTTTCATGTTTCCCTTCTGTTATTCTTCTCCGTAGAGAGACAAGTAGCCTCATTTCAAATGTTTCACATTTACCTCGAATCACGAGCTTTACATCCAGGTAAGTTATGAAGCGTGTATCAAGCTGCGTATCGAGGCGCAATGCGAATCAGTAAAAAAATAAACGTTTTAATACTCTGTATGCCTTTCGCTGTAGTGTCGTGCTACTAGCAGCGATTTGCAGGCAATTACAAATGCTTCAGTACAGGATGCAAAAAGTTGATTCGCAGGGAACCTAAGTTCCCTGGAGGAGCGTGTGGTGAGCGAGGTTTCAAGTACAGAGACCAAGTCGATGAAGTATGAAAATAAGTTTAATTGAAGAAGTAAGACTGCAGAGCAGCGTGAAGTTTACACAGCAAAGTCTGTAGGCGGTCTGGCCCGTATCAACGCTTACAGGATCCTTGATTGGGACAGGGAGATTTACGAGGCATTACCGCACCCCGCCAGAACTCGCATGCCCTCGACGCAATAAACTGAACTAAACTGTCAGAGGACTTTTGCCCTTTTGGAAAACTACAAGATCAAACACTTCCTGTTTCCGTCTGTGATCGTGTTAACGTTGACGGCGGTTTGGGGTGCCCATCACATGACATCAGGCAGGGCAAACCTGCTCCAGGACACGACCCTAATTTAAACATGTTGAAGGCGTGTATATGTTCTTCACGTAAGTTGGACAAGAAATATTCAGTTGGCTCTTCTTAAGCAAGTGCGTACTTATATGTACGTTTAGGTGCATTTTACATTACAACTCCAAGCATATAGCTAAAAAACAACGGCCTTCCGTGAGAGGACCGCGCGCC
>BOPP01000042.1:2454284-2465881 GCA_017312745.1 Gryllus bimaculatus
TTTTAAAAAAACGAATAGTTGAGTAAAATGGTATTCACAACATTAAATATGGAGCACCTTCTACTGCTCAATAGTGTAAATTTAATTTAATTTATTTGCTGACTATTCATTTAATTTAGATTTCCTATAACTCATTAAGATATTCGGCTTTAACGCCAGTAATTTGAGATGTACGAAAAACTATTGTCCTGAGAAAAAAGTAGAGAACACCACTATTGAAAACTTACTGTCTGCCTCTGCTTCTTTGTGGCGGCCTAGATGAGCTATTGATTGATAGTTTAATTTATAAACAAATTTATAAAGATTTAAAAGGATTTTTTAAATACTTTGTAGAATACAGTTTGGCGAATATGTGACACCCGAAGTAATACATTATTACATATGAATTATTCTCTTATTTAAAACTTCGTCTGCAGGACTTTTCTCTCAAGAGTCAAATTAGAATGCGGGTAGAAATTGTGCAGCAGTCCAGTTCGTCATAATCACCCGCTATAAAGAATGTGAAAGTTTGATTTAACCCCCTATGGTGAGTTGCTGTGAATTCTGAAAATAAAACCTTTCCTGTAAACTTTGTTTCAAGTGCCACGCAATGCCTTTAATATAAAACAAATGATAGAATTGAGTTCGAAACGTTGTGAATTTATATTAAAGGGTCAATAACCAAATTCATTAGATTAACCAACAATACATAAAATACTACCACAATAAATGGCATATAATACAGAAATAAAATCATTTTCTTAACATTTCAGAAGAAAAAAATTCGCAACGAAAATAAGACAGAGATTAAATTGTCAGAATAAGATTAAAAATACATCGATGTGTCAGAGTAGTAAAAAGTTAGTAGGTACGGTAATTATATGTACAATGAATAAACGCTTTTGAAAACTGTAAAAAAGAAAATATTATGTGGAGTCGACCCTGTGAGAAAAGAATGTAATCGCGTCTCATTCTTCACAACTTAGCCCAACTATCAACAATAAAGCTACTTCATTTTTTTGTTATTAGAAGTATTCCAATGCTGACACGAAAGGATGGTACACTCATCAAACATGCCTTAATCTTAAGAAATAATACCATTTCTATACCAAAAATGCCTGGTGCGAAGTAATCAGTATCAACTCAAACAAATTGGGCTCCATTTACAAAATTTTCCTTTTCAAATCCATTTATTCGACATTTTTGCTATTTATTCCTTCATTTTTTTCGACAGCAAATTGCATCATGGCATGCTTCTAACTATATTAAGATATAACACATGTAGCGAGACATAGCGACTGATCCCTTTCACTGACGTATTTGGTTTATCTGTTAGTCTGTACATTACTTGTTCTCCATTTTCCCGAAAAGTTAAGTTAATAGAAAGTAAGTAATAATAAAAATATTTAATTGCATTCGAAATGTTGATTTTTACATAGATCGCGATTAAAAATCAAATCCTACGCCTCGGATGAAGCGCCTACTAGCGACAGCTGGTCATTTCACTTCATTTAAAACAATTTATAATGTGCAGTTACGAATCTATTCTACACTAATCCCTCAGAAACCAAGTCTATTTTACATGAATTCCCGCAATCATAAATTACACACAAGCTAAAATTGACAACATTAAATTAGAAATTATATACTACACATAAAACAAATCGCTCAATTAACGTTAGTTTCCCGTTCCCTAAAATCAAAATGTTATCCCGTCTAAGTCTGCAAAATTAATACCATCCACATCGGTTGCTGCCGAGAGATAGCGAGAGCGAGGACAGAGAGAATGGCAGAGAGAATGACAGAGAGAGACAGAGAGAGACAGTGAGAGAGACAGAGAGAGACAAAGAGAGAGGCAGAGAGAGACAGAGAGAGACAGAGACAGAGAGAGACAGAGAGAGACAGACAGAGACAGAGAGAGACAGAGACAGAGAGAGTCAGAGAGAGTCAGAGAGAGACGGAGAGAGACAGCGAGAGACAGCGAGAGACAGAGAGGGACACCCATTCTAAATAATTGCAGAACCTCGATTTCCAACGCCGTCTTGTCATTTATTCAAAATTTCGTTCGTTGCACAAGAATATCGCGTTCATCCTTTAAGCCCCGAACACGAAGTATGATGATTAGTTGTCCTCACGGCGTATATTCCTTAGTCTAGACTATTAATAATAATTCATTCTTAAGTAATCATACGTTCGATGCATATTTCCCTTTATTAAATGCCTTTGAGGGAGTCTGGTACGTTACACATATATGTATGTAATGTGTGTATGTATGTTCCACAAACATCCTCACTAGAGCGACGGGGTCATGGGCTTGGGCGGAAGTAGTTTCGTGAAGAGCCAAAAAGCGCGCAGGAAGCTGGCCCGACATATCGCCGCGACCATGGCCCGCGTTCCGGTCGGGTATCACTGCGTAGATGGAAGTAGTTCTATGGTAGGCGGAGAGTAGGCGGGTGCGGCAGCGGGCTTCGGGAGGTGGGGGCGCCGGGAAGGCGGAGACAGAGCAGAAGGGAAAAGCCAGCGGATGCGGAGACGAAAGGGCGGGTACGGGAATTAATAAGACGATCTGAGGCAGGGAATGAGTGGTGGCGGAGACGAGTTGGAGGTGGAAGAGAGGGCAGCGGCAGGGGGGGAGGAGGCAGACGGAGGCACGTAGAAAACAGACGGGGAGGGAAACGGTAGTGAAGGAAAATGCGGTGGCGGAATGAGGCACGGAGAAGGAACGCTAGAGGAACCGGAGGCGGAATCGGAGGTAGAGACGAAGGCGAGGTCGAGGGCAGCGGCGAAGACTGGGGCGGTGCCAGGGAAGGGATGAGAGTCCAAGAGCGGAAGGGGGCGGGGTACCGACGCGAGCTGTGTGGGTGCGGGAAAGACATTCACGCTGGTGATGGAGGCGATGGTGGTGGGGAAATTGGGGAAAGGATTAATTGTTTAGCTGCCGGAGGCGAGGATGATGGAAGGGAAGAGGACGGCGCTGAGGCGGAGGAGACGATGGCGAGCGTGGCGAGCGTGGCGAGCGTGGCGAGCGTGGCGAGCGTGGCGAGCGTGGCGAGCAAGTCGAGCGTGGCGAGCATGGCAGTGGTATTTGCGAGGATGCAGGCGATTATAATGGCAGACTCGGTTACAGAGACGGGCAAGTGACAGCAATGAGGCAGTGAAGCACAAGCAACGCTCTGTGAAACTGAACGGAACGCCGCCTCCCACATGTCTACAAATAAAACGCCTATTATAATGGAAAAATAACATGCAATTACATCGTTCCCGGTCGACAACAGCATGCGGGAACATTAAAAGAGGGATTGGTACAGACGGTACATGTAGCTCCAGGGTATGGAAAATAAGCGTTTTGAACGGGATCATGATTATTTTAGCACATAATTTTCTTCTTCATTAATGCTCCCTTGTTTATGTTTCGCCGAGATGAGTGTAGGAATACATCAAGCTAGGTAAACTTTCCCTTTAGCTGTCTCAATTTCGTAGAATATTCTAAGACGTTTTATTTTCGTCTTGTGTTTGGATAACTCGATTACATTTACGTCATTCAAGAGAGATTTAATAGGGGAGAATAAATATTTTATATTATATTTAGAATTCCGGATATAAACTAACACTTTTTTTTCAAAATGGAATTTGGAAAAATTATTACAACCAACAAACAGTTACGTTTGAACTATTCTATTTTCTCAATCATTATATTCCTATTACATATTTAATTATTTAATGACTGCGCTGTCTGTGCTTTTCATTGAACGTATTTAGCTTTTAGAATTTATGATGGTATGAACTATTGCTTTTTCAATTATTAAAGGTAATGTGTCATTTACGAGAAGAGAGAATAACTATTACTGTTTTATTATTCTTACAACGATCGTCAAATGAAGATCAGATTTTTCCGAGCCAAAATCTTCTCCAAACCGTAAAACGCTAAAAAAAGCTCTGTATCAATTGCTCATGAAGATTACGACTCGACAAGCTATGAGTTACCGTTTTCTCACTGACCTGTTAACAAGTATGCACCTCGTATGCACAGATAACCGCATATAGAGAGTGGCAACTGAACCACAGAAGTCGGAAAAATCTAGAAATCTAGGAATTCTTGAATTCTTCATTTATGACGATTTCAAAAGGCATCTTGTGGAATAATATATATATATATATATATATATTTCTAATTTATACATAGATATAAGCTAATTCAAAAATCTCCGTAATTGAAAACATTCATACAAGAATTTCCACCTACTATAATTTCTACCTACCACTCCCATAATTTCTAAACTGTTCACAACATCGAAATGCAGTTTACTCTCAACTATGCGGAATCATGTGGCAAGTAACAAGGTATAGAGATATTGTTTGCAATATTTGTAGTTCTCTGACCGGGAGGTTCTAGGTTCGAGTTCCGACGGTGGCAGGATTTTCGACTGGCTAAATAGCTAGGTCACACATACTGGGAGACCGATCGGGAGCTTAGAATTTGGCCGGCAGGAGCGGCACCCCTCGGTTGGGGATACCTGGTTGGGGAAAACCCCGCCAGCCGACAGTTACGTCGGCGCCGGATCTCACCATCCAGCGGGAACACTCCGAGGAGGGAAAACATGCCCTACACTAACGGGACTAATGATGTGAGGAATTGACGCGCCCGAAATCACTAAATAATCAATCAATCAATCAATTAATCCGCGGATTCGGGGCTTTCGCGCGAATCACATGTGCTGAGTGCGGCGTGCGATCGGCGGGGAGCCTCTTGCGGTGCGTGGGCGGCCTGCGCGCGACGGCGCCCCGCCACGGAACCACGGTCTGCGGGCAGCGACCGCGCCCGCCGCGACCCCGCGAGCCTTTTAACGGCTTTAACCACCTCTCCCACCGCCCACCGCCCACCGCGCTGACTCACGCCGCCCACCCCCACGCGCCCGCACCGAAACGGCGCGACGCACCGGCAACGGCACACGCGCTGTGGGCCGGGCTCGCGGCTCGGGGGCGGAAGCCCTCTACAAGTACAGTGGAACCTTGCTTACCCGCACCCCGCAAATCCGAAATTTCGGATCATCCGTGCAGAATTCGGGATGGAGGAAAAATAAAACAAAATATATTAAATGAGCTGGGCTGTCTGGGTGACGTCGCGTCGAAGGCTTCGAGCGACATATCGCGGTCCTCTTCAGGTCTGTTGTGCCTGAAGAGGAACCGATATGTCGGTAGAAACGTCGTCACCTCAGCTTTCTATGCGGCGTCACCAGGACTGCCAAAATCATGACTCTGGCCACGAAAGCCTACGCTATCAAAATAAATTAAATGTTTATTTGCAGTGTAAAGAAAGGATTTTATAATTACTGTAGAAATGAACAAATAATAACGGTTATTGCTCTGGTAACTTCGGTGTATATCACGTGTATATGTAGGAGTACGTTTTCTCTTAGAGAAACTTGAAAAATCGATAATTTTCTTTTGCCGCAAGGAAGTGAATCTGCTCGATGATGGAACGTGATGGTGCGATCGCTACGCATTTTTTCACATCGCAAGCTACGTTCTATTGTCTGGTAATTCTATAGATGTATCTACAGTACACATATATGTATTTGTATATGTACGGTACGTTGTTTTGGATAATCCGAACACTTCCCAATCCGAACAGAGCGTACCCTCAATTAGATCGAAATACCGGGGTTCTTCTGAAGTGTAATGTTAATTTGTTTCCAGCCATTGAGAGAAAATGCCTCCCATCTTTCGGTTCAGTCGGTTCACACATTAACGAATGTATAAATTAATTCTAAATGCACAATAAAAAGTACATACATATATTATCAAGCCAATAATACCAACATGTAGAAGTCCACTTATAATATTATTACATAAGCAACAGGTACACACCACACATCGATTAGTACACCACATACTTTCAATTTCCATTCCACACACAGGCAACAAATGTTCATCTATACTAATGACTTAACACAACAGGCTCGAAATGTTGCCTGTTATGCATCTTCAAATTTCTACGTCCCGCGCTGCAAGTGATCGCACGTCTTTTCTGAATGGGTCCAACCATCTCGTACATTTTATTCCCTGGCATCTCTATGAACTATACAAATAATCACGTTTTCAGTGGCGTCAGTTCCTTATGGAGTTCCGAAAATGAAGATGGATATTGAACATTCTTTTAAAATGTTTGTAAATGTACGTGCATTATATATTATACATTACAAATATGACATTTAATATGATTTATGCTTAGAAGGCATGGTTGCCAACATTTCATTCGCTATGGCTACTTTTTTCTGAGGAAAATATCTATGGGATTTAAAGAATTTTACACCATGTAATTATCATTGCAAACGAATATCGTAAATATATTACATCAAGTCCTCTTTGTACTCTCAATGAGAAAGATGTGACCAACATTTTCTGAAAGATTTGTCGAATTTTTCATGAATCGTCTTCCGGTTAGTTTTTAATTCTTCTTCGATAAACAAAAAATTAATTAATTAATTAAATATAAAAATCCGGAATTGCAGTTTCCAGTGTCCCTAAAATAAAATGAAAATTCTGATTTCCGAGCTCCTGAGGGTTCCTGTGTGTTGCTTCTTTTCCACCATTATCATAATCCTTAAATGTAAACAATCCATATTCACATGGCTACCGTAGCAAAGACGTCCTGTGCCTCGTCCGCGGGATCACAACCAAAAGAAAAAAGGAGAAGAGGCATCAAATTGGGTGATAATAGCGACGAGGCGACGGTGTCGCTTCGTCTAATGCAGCAATCCGCGTTTAGATGAGCGATAACGCAACTGTCACCTGTGCGCGTGGAAAGCGCGTCAAAAAAGGTACTGTTTCGTTATCGCAGCAACGTCACCCATATCCCAGGCGCGGCACGCCGCCCTTTCTATCCTTTAGAGCCTGATGAAAAGTTTCCCTATGCTCCAGTGAGCATGACGATCGCGTTTTCGACATACTTATGAAGCTGTCGCCGCATATAAAATAAACTTGGTCACTCACAAAGAGTATGTACAATGTCATATTCCGTGTGTGAGTTTAAAAGGTACACCTTTTCATTATAAAACTATCGCAAGGACACAATAATTAGAATTTTCCTAAAGAACAATTAATTAGGAGCTAATAAAAACCTTGCAGTGTGTTTCAAAGACGACTTATGACAATTGCAAATCGTGAATAAGAGCGGGGAAAGCACAACTTAGCAACACGCAACTGAGGGCCAATTGGACAGTGGTTTCGGCTACTGTGATTGCTCCAGCGCCAGGTGACCTAACACACGCAGCCCATCTGAATTTCAATGCACGGGCGAGGCGGCGGCGGTGGCGGCGACAACTCGCAATGCGACTGCAGCACTGCAATTGTTTACCACGGACAGCGTATCTCGCGGTGACCTTTCAACTCTCAGAGGTCATCAAACTTGCGCTGAATCGGGAGGTGAAGAGAAATCCTGTTACTTATAGAGACTCAAATTTCTGGCCCAATCCCCCCTCCCCGAGAAGAGATTGAACCCTATCTTTTGGTCAAATAACAACAACAATAATAATAATGATAATAATGACAAAATAATAATAATAATAATAATAATAATAATAATAATAATAATAATAATAATAATAATAATATGCATGCAGAGATTTTTTTCTTCTGGGAGTGGTCCGAAAGTCTCCTGTGACACCGCAATTAATGAAATTACAAGAAAACATGTAACAAAATTAGGAACACCAGTTCCTTACCTCTAAGAATTTGTAACTGATAGAAATTCCGCACGTATTCCAGAACACTTTACAATTTGCGAATGAGAAGATTTACTTGTGCTTCTCTCGGATCCACGGAGAGAAAGCGCCTTCCTTACCCGAAGTTGCGAATCCAGTAGACCACGCGCTTTGCGTGTTTGGCGCTCTGTATTTCGCCTAGCGCTGTTCGATAACTCATTTCCTGTTTCCTGCTGCCAAGTTCAGGGTCATTCCGCTCTCTGACTACACAATAAACTGCAGAGCTGGCATTTGGACGTGATAAAGTTTCATACAGAGTTTTAATGCGTTTTAAAAAATATAAAAATATAAATAATTTTATAAAGATTCACATTTGGGTACGGCATGAAATTTATAGTAATTATGATTGCATATACTCGGACATACATTTATTTAAAGTCGAGATGCCGCTTGAACAATTGATTTTTTTAAATTTCTTAATTGAACTGATGGTTGATTAGTGATTCCGGGCGTGTCAATTGCTAAGTTCATTAGTCCCGCAAGTGTAGTGCGTGTTTTTCATCACGAGAGGGGAGGGAGATATTCCCCCTCAGGATGGTAAGATCCAGCGCCAACCTACGTCGGCTTACGGGATTTTTCCTCACGAGGCGAGGCACCGCCTCGAAGCCAGGACATGCTCTAAGCTCCCGTGTATCCTCCAAGCAAGAATGAAAGTGTAGTGCATGTGAAATTAAGTGTTGAGGATAGGACGAGGAATAGGAAGGAAAGATCGTGCGCGGTTCGTAGCCCATTTGTTAGGGTACTGCTTCCGTTTTCATTTGGAGTTGATTGGACAAAGTACGGAAACTACCGATAGACAACCGCTAGAATTCTCTTCCAGACAGCGTCTAAATTCGACCAACGTATCTAGGTAGTGTTATTAATTCTGCCACCGTCGGTTCTCTATAACCCTAGAGACCTCCCAGTAAGAGACACTGCACTGGGCATCAGTTGAAGCCGTGAGCTACCTCTTCCGGTCTTAATTGACGAAACACACATTTGAAAAATGTAAATTTGCAATATGAAATCAATAAGTATAAAACAATGTTTATATTTCGTTTAAATTTAATTATGAACTGTATTTAAAATATTAATAGTTTTAGTTATTAATGAATCTGTGGCGTGATACGCAGGTAAGTTCTTGTTAGAGAATAATGACCAAACCAGATGACGAACGAAGATATCCAGAGAAGATGCAATGGTTTGGGAAACAGATGCTAGTTTCAATGTGCTTCTGAACAAACCATCCGCACTTCCGCCCAACAGAGACCACTCCTGCACGCGATCATCGACCTTGACGTCTCCACTTACTGTATCCCGTTGCTACTCGATTTCGCTCTCTGCGCGTGGCGTTCTTCGAGTCATTTTCATAGTTTAAACTTCTCCGATTGTCTCCTCAAAATATCAAATGTCTGACTTGTCAAAATACCTAAGTATCTTCTTCATGCGTTTATCTTTCAATTTTATTATTTCGTCCTTCCTCTTTTTTCTCGTTCTTCTCTTTCTCTGCGTCCTTCCACTTTCTTTGCGTCCTTCCACTTTCTTTGCGTCCTTCCACTTTCTTTGCGTCCTTCCACTTTCTTGGCATACTTCCACTTTCTTTGCGCCCTTCCTCTTTCTTTACGACCTTTTCTCTTTCTTTTCTCTACTTTCCCCTTTATTTCTGCATTATTCTCTTTCTTCTGGTCTCTATTTCTCTTCCTCTCTCCTTACTTTGACTTTCTTTTCTCCCTCTCTTCCCGTTCTTTACTACTTTCTCTCTCTTTTCCTCTCCTCTTGCTGTCTCTATTTCCTCTCTCATGTCGCTTTAGAGTTGAGTTCCATTCACGATCTCGTTCATTCATTCCTACCACCTCCAACCCGCCATTCTTCTCCGCCTCAAATCTCGTCCATCACCCACTCCCCACCTCCCTTCCCCTCCCCTCCGCGCGGCCTTGTCAGCGCAGCCCTCCCCACCTGCTGCGGCGGCGGCGCGCGGGCCCACAACTCCCACGCCACCGAACGGGACCAACCCCTCGCGCCGCCGTAATTAAATTTTATCAGGCTGACGTAACAAATGTAGCACCTTGGCAAGCGAGCCCGTTTCAATTTACGCCCAACAAAGCCCAAACTAGGAATATTTAAATAAATCATCTTCCGTAGGGATACACAATTACTATGCACGGAAAGTGAGAGTAATAAATACTCGTTATCTCCTGCGAGAAGCCCGACGGGGGCCGGCGATTGAGCTGTGGGAAACCCCGGAGGACTAACACAAGGGCCGCAAGAACCACGAGGGCCCGGCGCCTTGGTGCTTCTCGTATGCTTGTGAAGTTAAGTCAGTTCTCTAAAAGGTGAATGAGTACGGGTAGAGAAAATATATTGCTTTCAAACATTGCCAATATAGTAGTATTCGATGACACAAAGTAGTATTCACAAGAATGAAACGGACGTCTTATCTACTTTATTATTTATATTTATCCACCTTGGTTAGTACAAAGGTAAGTGGCCTGTAGCAGCAAATATGCTGCTGAACAAAACCCGACAAAAAAGTTTTCCAAAAAGTAGGACGCATAAAAAACTTCAGGAAACAGCAATAACTTAGTGTACAATGTATTGAGTACAAGATATCATTATATACCAAGTACATAAAAAGTTGCTGCAATATTCCGTAACACATAAATAGCAAATATTAAATAGAGGGCACCCTCTTCCGTGGAGTCTTGCTGTCGCACGATGTCAGCTGTGTTGTAAGGGGAGAGACGCATTGAGTATGGGTCTGGAGTCGGCTTGCGCCGAGGTGAGGATACGCGAATTAACACAATCAAATATTTCCATTATTCAGTTACATCGAAACAGTTTCATTGTTTTCTGATAAAAAATGAAAATATAATAAACAATATCCTGGGTTACATACTAACTCTAACAAGAACATCCCACATCTACCAAATATTGCACATCTTTAAAATAAAAATTATTTGTCAAATAAAGTTGAAGCTTACTTATCCTCCATAAATAAACGACAATCATAGCAGTTCTAAATAGATTTATCTCATTCATCAGAACGTTGAACAAAAAAATACTGGAAAAGAAAAACTCAGAAACTTTTGAAATTAATATTTCCTTAATTTTCATAGAAACTGATGAATATAGAAAGGAGAATGACTTGGAAAAAGTTGCAAGAATCATAAATCCTTCAACGAAGTTAAAAATAACTCCAATGGGTGTATAAATAAATGTGTCTCTTCGGTAATCAATTCCTTCGACCGCTGTTCATGCCGAGTGAATGTGGCACATTCAGCATTTCGCATTTCCAGACTTCAATTATCATATTCCATTTCTACTACCAAAACATTGCTCACCAATCAACAACAACCAACAGCAAGAACAGCGACAAAAAAAACAACAACAACCGTGTCACACTCGTTTAGCGAACAAAGCCGGAGCGGCGGTCGCTCGCGGGGAGGCGTGCGCACGCGGCACGCGGATTCGGTCATTAAAGCCGAGGCGCTGCGAAGACCGCCTCCATAAATACCCTGCGCCACGCGGAATCAATAAACGCCGGCGGAGGCGCGGGGCGAACGCGCGCGAGAGTCGCTTTTTTCGTGAAGCGGCGCCGCATCATAAACCCTAATTTACGATGCGGTGCGCCCACCCCGCCTGCCCGCCCACCCGGGCCTGTGAACGGGACCGTTGCGGCAGGACGACTCCGATGCGAGGCGCCGACGCTTCGCGGGGTGCAGGTGCGAGGTGCGTGGTGCGAAGTGTGAGGTGCGAGGTGCGAGGAGCGAGGTGCGAGAAGCGAAGTGTGAGGTGCGAGGTGTGGAGTGCGGGGAACGAGGAGCGCAGAGCGGGAAGCAAGAAGCGAGGAGTGGGAAGCGCGGAACGGAAGCGGGG
>BOPP01000042.1:2465906-2484248 GCA_017312745.1 Gryllus bimaculatus
TTTTAAAAAAACGAATAGTTGAGTAAAATGGTATTCACAACATTAAATATGGAGCACCTTCTTACCGTGCTCAATAGGTAAATTTAATTAATTTATTTGCTGACTATTCATTTAATTTAGATTTCCTATAACTCTTTGAAGATATTCGGCTTTAAGCCAGTAATTTGAGATGTACGAAAAACTTAATTGTCCTGAGAAAAAAAGTAGAAGAACACCACTATGAAAACTTTTACTGTGGCTCCTCTGCTTCTTTGTGGAGGCCTTAGAATGACAGCTATTGATAGATAGTGTTAATTTATAAACAAATTTATAAAATTTTAAAGGGATTTTTTTAAATACTTTGTAGAATACAGTGGCGCGAAATGTGAACACCCGAAGTAATAACATTTAGTTACATTGAATTATTCTCTTAATTTAAAACTTCGTCTGCAGGACTTCCCTCAAGAGTCTTTAAATTAGAATGCGGCGTAGAAATCTTGCAGCAGTCCTGCGTCATAATCACCGCCCTATAAAGAATGTCCGAAGTTGAATTAACCCCCTATGTGAGTTGCTGTGAATTCTGAAATAAAACCTTTCCTGTAAACTGTTGTTTCAAGTGCACGCAATGCCTTAAATAAAAACAATGGTAGAATTGAGTTCGAAAACGTTGTGAATTTAATTTAAAAGGGTCAATAACCAAATTCATTAGATTAACCAACAAATACAATAAAAAACTACCACAATAAATTGGCATATAATTACAGAAATAAAATCATTGCTTAACATTTCAAGAGAAAAAGAATTCGCAACGAAAATAAGACAGAGATTAAATTGTCAGAATAAGATTAAAAATACATCGATGTGTCAGAGTAGTAAAAAGTTAGTAGGTACGGTAATTATATGTACAATGAATAAACGCTTTTGAAAACTGTAAAAAAGAAAATATTATGTGGAGTCGACCCTGTGAGAAAAGAATGTAATCGCGTCTCATTCTTCACAACTTAGCCCAACTATCAACAATAAAGCTACTTCATTTTTTTGTTATTAGAAGTATTCCAATGCTGACACGAAAGGATGGTACACTCATCAAACATGCCTTAATCTTAAGAAATAATACCATTTCTATACCAAAAATGCCTGGTGCGAAGTAATCAGTATCAACTCAAACAAATTGGGCTCCATTTACAAAATTTTCCTTTTCAAATCCATTTATTCGACATTTTTGCTATTTATTCCTTCATTTTTTTCGACAGCAAATTGCATCATGGCATGCTTCTAACTATATTAAGATATAACACATGTAGCGAGACATAGCGACTGATCCCTTTCACTGACGTATTTGGTTTATCTGTTAGTCTGTACATTACTTGTTCTCCATTTTCCCGAAAAGTTAAGTTAATAGAAAGTAAGTAATAATAAAAATATTTAATTGCATTCGAAATGTTGATTTTTACATAGATCGCGATTAAAAATCCCTACGCATCGATAGAAGAGACCTAAACTAGCGACAGCTGGTCATTTTCACTGTCATATTTAAAACAAAGTTATAATGTGCAGTTACGAATCTATTCTACACTAAATCCCCTCAAGAAACCAAGTCTATTTAACATGAATCCCCAGCTATCTTAATATACACACAAGCTAAAATGACACCATTAATTAGAATTATCCACCAACTACACATTTAAAACCAAATCGCTCAATTAACGTTAGTTTCCCGTTCCTAAAATCAAAATGTTTCCCGTCTAAGTCTGCAAAATTATACCATCCACATCGTTGAACTGCCGAGAGGATAGCAGCAGCGAGAACAAGAGAATGGCAGAGAGAATAGGACCAGAGAGAATAGGCAGAGAGAATGAACAGAGCAGAATTGACAGAAGAATGACAGAGAGCAATCGACAGAGAGAATGCACAGAGAGAATCGACCAGAGAGACATGACACGATGAGAAGACAGAAGAGAATGACAGAGAGAATGACAAGAGAATGACAGAAGAGAATGACAGAGAAGAAACAGAGAAGACCAAAGAGAGAGCCAGAGAGAGGACAGAGAGAGACAGACAGAGACAGAGAAGAGACAGGACACGAGACAGAGAGAGACAGACAGAGACAAAGACCAGAGACACGAACAGAACAGACAGAGACAGAGACAGACCAAGAGCAGACAGAGACAGAGACAGACAGAACAGACAGAGAAGACAGACAGAGAACAACAGAGACAGACAGAGACAGACAGAGACAGACAGAAGACAGACAGAACAGAGAGGTACAGAGAGCAGTCAGAGAGAGACTGAGCGGAGACAGCGAAGAGAACAGCGAAAAGAGAAGAGAGGGACACCCATTCTAAATAAATTGCAGAAAACCTCGCATTTTCCAACCGCCGTCTTGTCATTATTCAAAATTTCGTATCGATCTGCAACAAGATATCGACGATTCATCCTTTAAGCCCCGAACACAGAAGTATGATGATTAGTTGTTCCTCACGGCGTATATTCTTAGTCTAGACTATTAATAATAATTCATTTCTTAATATCATACTTCTATGCATATTTCCCTTTATTAAATGCCTTTGAGGGAGTCTGGTACGTTACACATATATGTAGTGTAAGGTGGTGTATGTATGTCCAACAAAAACATCCTCACTAGAGCGACGGGGTCAATGGGCCCTTGGGCGGAAGTAGTTTCGTGAAGAGCCCAAAAAGCGCGCAGGAATAGCGTAGGACCCGAACAATAAATACGCCGCGAAAACCAGCCCGCGTTCCGGTCGGCGTATCACTGCCGTTAATGGAAGTAGTTCTATGGTAGGCGGAGAGTTAGGCGGGCCGGCAGCGGGCCGGAGGTGGGGGCGACCGGGAAGGCGGAGAAACAGAGCAAGAAGGGGAAAAGCCAAGCGGATGCGGAGACAAAAGGCGGGTACGCGGAATTAATAAGACGATCTGAGGCAGGACCATGAGTGGTCGCGGAGACGAGTTGGAGTGAAGAGAGGGCAACGCCAGGGGGGAGGAGCGAGACGGAGCAGCGTAAGGCAAAAAGAGGGAGGGAAACGGTAGACATATAAGAAAATGGCAAAGAGTGGCCGGAATGCAGCACGGAGAAGCGAAACCGCTAGAGAACCGGAGGCGGAATCGGAGGTTAGAGAGAAGCGAGGTCTGGAGGCAGCGGCGAAAGGACTGGGCGGTGACCAGGAAGATTCGAGAGTCCAAGAGACGGAAGGGCGGTGGTACCGACGCGACTAAGTGGTACTGGTGCGCCGGCTTAAACCATCACGCGGGTGATGGAGGCTATTGGCTGGTCCGGGGAAATTGGGGAAAGGATTAATTGTTTTAGCTGCCGGAGGCGAGGATGATGGAAGGAAGAGGACGCCTGAGGCGGGAGAGACGATGGCGAGCGTGGCGAAAGCGTGGCGAGCGTGGCGAGCAAGTCGAGCGTGGCGAGACCATGGCCCAGTGGTATTGCGAGGATGCAGGCGATTATAAGGGGCAGACTCGCGTCTACAGAAAGACGGGCAATGACACGCAATTTGAGGCAGTGAAGCACAAGCAACGCTCTGTGAAACCTGAACGGAACGCCAGCCTCCCCAACATGTCTACAATACAAAACGGTATTATAATGGAAAAATAACAAAATGCAATTACATCGTTCCCGCGTCGACAACAACTGCGGGAACATTTAAAAAGAGGATTGGTTTACAGACGGTACATGTAGCTCCAGAGTATGGAAAAAATAAGCATTTAATTGAACGGGATCATGAAATTTATTTTAGCACATTAATTTCTTCTTCAATAATGCTCCCTTGTTTATGTATTCAGCCGAGCATGAGATGTAGGCAATACATCAAGCTAGGTAATTTTCCCTTTAGCTGTAACTCCAATTCGCTAAGAATATTAACTAAGACGTTTTATTTTCAGTCTTGTTTTGGATAACTCGATACATTTACGTCAGTCAAGAGAGATTTAATAGGCGGAGAATAAATATTTATATATATTATATTTAGAATTCCGATATTAAAACTAACCACTTGTTTTTCAAAATGGAAGTTTGGAAAAATTATTCAACCAACAAACAGTTACAATGAACTATTCTATTTCTCAATCATTATAATTCCTATACAAATAAGTTAATTATTTAAATGACTGCGCTGGTCTGCCCTGCTTTACACTTGACGTATATTAGCTTTTAGAAATTTATTGATGGTATGAACTATTGCTATTATTCAATTATTAAAGGGTTAATGTGTCATACGAGAAGAGAGAATAACTATTTAACTGTTTTATTTATTCTTTTAAACGATCGTCAAAATGAAGATCAGATTTTTCGAGCAAAAATCTCTCTCCAAACCAGGTAAAACGACTAAAAAAAAGCTCTGTATCATTTGCTCATGAAAATTACGACTCGAAAGCTATGAGTTACGTTATTTCACTTGACCTGTTAACAACTATTGCACATCGTAATGCCACAGATAACCGCGTATAGAGAGTGGCAAACTGAACCACAGAAGTCGGAAAAAAATCTAGAAAGCTAGGATATTCTTGAAATTCTATCATTTATGACGATTTACACATCTTGTGGAATAAATCGATGAATGATTAATAATATATATTTCATAAATATGATGAGCGAGAGAATAAAAAGACTAGATTCAAAAATCATCACGCTAATGAAAAAACATTCATACAAGAATTCCAACCACTATAATTTCTACCTACCACTCCCATAATTTCATAAAAACTGTTCACAATATACGAATGCAGATCTTACTCTCAACTATGCGGAAATCAATATGGCCAAGTAAACAATAGTATAGAGATTATTGTTTGCAATATTTAATTAGCTTCTCTGACCGGAGTTTCTAGTACGAGTTCCGACAGGTGCAGGATTTTCGACTGGCTAAAATAGCTAAGGTCACACATACTGGGAGGACCGATCGCGAGCTCAGAAATTTACCGGGCAGGAGCGCACCCCTCGGTGGAAGATACCTTGGTTGGGAAAACCTCGCCAGCGACAGTTACTCGGCGCCGATCTCACCATCAGCGGGAAACACTCTCTGAGGAGGAAAACAGGCCCTACCACTAACGCGGGACTTAATGATGTTAGGAATTGCCGCGCCGAAATCACTAAATCACACACCAATCCAATCAATTAATCCGCGGATTCGGGCTTCTGCGCGAATCACAGTGTGCTGAGTTCGGCGTGCGAATCGGCGGGGAGCTCTTGCGGCTGCTGGGTGGCGGCCTGCGCGCGACGGCGCCCACGCCACGGAAACCACGGTCTGCGGGCAGCGACGCGCCCGCCGCGACCCCGCGGGCCTTTTAACGCGCTTAACCACCTCTTCCCACCGCCACGCCCACCGCGCTGGACTCACGCCCGCCCACCCCACGCGCCGCACCGAAACCGGCGCACGCACCGCAACGCCACGCGCTGTGGCCGGGCTCGCCGCTCGTGGGCGAAGCCCCTCACAAATACAGTTGAACCTTGCTTACCCGCACCCCGCAAAATCCGAAATCGGATCATCCGTGCAGAATTCGGGATGGAGAAAAATAAAACAAAATATATTAAATTGAACTGGCTGTCTGGTGAAGTCGCGTCGAAGGCTTCGAGCGACATATCGCGGTCCTCTTCAGGGTCTGTTGGGCCCTGAAGAGGATACCGGATATGTCCGTTAGCAAAATGTCGCTCGCCTCAGCTTTCTATGCGGCGTTCCCACCAGGACGACCAAAAATCATTGATTCTGGCCACTAAGCCTACGCTATCAAAATAAATTAAATGTTTATTTGCAGTGTAAAGAAAGGATTTTATATTTTACTGTTAGAAATGAACAAATTAATAACGGTTGATTCGCTTCTCTAACTTCGGTGTATATCACGTGTATATGTAGGACGTACGTTTTCTCTTAGAGAAACTTTGCCAAAAATCAGTAATTTTTCTTTTGCCGTAAGCGGAAGGAATTGCTCGATGATGAACGTGATGTGCGAATCACTACGCATTTTTCACATCCCGCAAGCTACGTTCTATTGTCTGTAATTCTATAGATGTATCTACAGTACACATACATGTATTTGGTATATGTACGTACGTTGTTTTGGCATAATTCGAACACTTCCCAATCCGAACAGAGCGTTACCCCTCAATTAGCATCGAAATACCGGGTTCTTCTTGAAAGTGTAAGTGTTAATTGTTTCCAAGCCATGAGAGAAAAGGCCTCCCATCTCTTTCGAGTTCAGTCGGTTCACACATTAACGAAAGTATAAAATAATACTAATCGCACAATAAAAAGTACATAAATATTGTTATTCCAAGCCAATAATACAAACATGCTAGAAGTCGACTAATAGTATTATACATAAGCAAACAGGTTACACACCACACAATCGATTTTAGTACACCACATACTTTCAATTTCCATTCCACACAACAGGCAACAAATGTTTCATCTATACCTAATGACTTAACACCAACAAGCTCGAAATGTTGCTCTGTTATGGCATCTTCAAAATTTCCTACGTACCCCGCCGCTGACCAAGTGATCGCACGTCTTTTCTGAATGGGTTCAACCATCTCGTACATTATATTACCGCATCTTTATGAACTATACAAATAATCACGTCTTCAGTTGGCGTAGTCCTTATGGAGTTCCGAAAATGGAAGATGGAATATTGAAACATTCTTTAAAAATGTTTATAAATGTACATGCATTAATATTATACATTACAAAATATGACATTTAATATGATTTATGCTTAGAATGGCCATGGTTGCCAACCATTGCATTCGCTATGGCTACTTTTTTAGCCAAAAATATTTATGGGTTTTAAAGCATTTTACACCGTGTAATTATCATTGCAAAAACCGGGGGGGGGGGAATATCGCTAAATACAACATCAAGCCCTCTTTCTACTATCAAATAGAAGAAAACAATAGTGAACCGACAATTTATAATGAAGATATATGTAATTATAATTCCATGGAATCGTACTAATGCCGGTTATTAATATAATTCATTCTTCAAAACAAAAAATAATTAAACTTATCATTCATTTAAATATAAAAAATCCGAAATTGCAGTATACCAGTTTCTCCCTAAAATAAAATTGAAAATATACTGACTTCGAAGCTCCTAGCAGGTACCCGATCTGTTGCTCTTTTCACCATTATCATAATCCATTAAAATGTAAAAAACAATCCATATATCACATAGGCTTACCGTAGCAAACGTCCTGTGCCTCCGTACGGCGAATCACACCAAAAAGAAAGAAAAGAAAGTAGCAAAGAAGGCATACAAATCGCGGTGGATTAATAGCGCACGAGGCACGGCGGTCGCTGTCGTACTATTGCAGCAAATCCGCGGTTTAGGTGAGCATAACGCAACTGTCACCTGCGCGCGTGGAAAGGCGTCAAAAGGTAACTGTCATCGTTATCGCAGCAACATCACCAATACTCCACCTGGCACGGGCCACGCCGCCCTTTCTATCCTTTACAGCATGATGAAAAGTTTCCGTATGCTCCAGTGAACAGACGAATCGCGTTTTCGACATACTTATGAAGCTGTCGCCGCATATAAATAACTTGGTCCACTCACAATGAGTATGTACAATGCATATTCCGCATGTGTGAGTTTAAAGGCTACACCTTCTTCATTATAAACATAATCGCAAGGACACGAATAATTTAGAATTTTCCATAAAGAACAAATTATATTAGAGGCATTAATAAAAAACCTTGCAGTGTGTTTCAAAGACACGACTTAGACAATTGGCAATCGTGAATAAGAGCGGGAAAGCACAACTAATAAGTGCAACACGAACTGAAGGCCAATGGACAGTGGATTTACGGCTACTGTGATTGCTCCAGCGCCAGGTGACCTAACACCGCAGGCCCATACTGAATTTTTCAATGCACGCGCGAGGCGGCGCCAGGTCGCGGCCGACAACTTCGCAATGCGACTGCCAGCACTGCAAATTGTATTAACCCACGACAGCGCATATCTACGCGGTGAACCTTTCAAACTCTCAGAGTCATCAAAAACTTGCGCGAATCGGAGTGAAGAGAAATCCTAGTTACTTTATAACAGTTGACTCAAATTATCTGGGCCCAATCCCCCCCTCCCCGAAGGAGGATTGAACCCTAATCTTTGGTCAAATAACAACAACTACAAACAATAATAATAATAATAAAATAATAATGAATAATAAATAAATAATTAATAATAATAATATGCACGCAGAGATTTTTTTCTTTCTGGAGTGCGGCCGAAAGTCTCCTTACACCGCAATTAATGAAATTACAAGAAAAACATGTAACAAAAGTAGGAACACCAGTTCTTTACCTCTAAGAATTGTAACTGATAGAAAATTCCGCAGGTTCAATTCCACCGAACACTTTACCCAATATTTGCGAATAGAGAAGATTACTACTGCTTTCTCTCGATCCACGGAGAGAAAGCGCCTTCCTGCACCCGAAAAGTGCGAATCCAGTAGACCACGCGCGTTTGCGTTGTTGTGGCGCTGCTGTCATTTTCGCCTAGCGCTGTCCGATAAACTCGATTTCCTGGTTCCTGCTGCCAAGTTAGGGTATTCCGCTCGTCTGACTACACAATTTAAACTGCAGAGCTTGCATTTGGACGTGATAAAGTTTCATTACAGAGTTTTATGCGTTTAAAAAAATATAAAAATAGAATAATTTTATACAAGATTCACATTTGGTACGGCATGAAATTCTATAGTAATTATGATTGATATTCTCGGACATACATTGATTTAAAATCGAGATGCCGCATTGAAAATTGATTTTTTTAAATTCTTAATTGAAACTTGATGGTTGAGTCGTGATTCCGGGCGTGTCAATTGCTAAGTTCATTTAGTCCCGGCAAGTAGTAGTGCTGGGGTCATCGCGAAGGGAGGGAATATTCCCCCGCAATATGCGTGAGATCCAGCGCCGACCTTACGTTGGCTTACGGGATTTTTCCTCACGAGCGAGGCACGCCTCGAACCCAGGGACAAGCTCTAAGCTCCCGGACTCCTCCAAGCAAGAATAAAAGTTAGTGAAAGTGCTTATTAATTCCTGCCACCGTCGTTTCTCATATAACCTAGAGACCTCCCAGTAAGAGGACACTGCACTGGGCATCAGTTGAAGCCGTGAGCTACCTCAATTCCGGTCTTACATTGACGCAAACACACATTAGAAAAGTATAAAATTACAATATGAAATCAAATAAAGTATAAAACCAAATCCCTGATTTATATTTCGTTTTAAAATTTAATTATGAAAACTGTATTTAAAATATTAAGTTATTAGTTATATAATGATCTGTGGCGTGATACGCAGGTAAATTCTTGTTTAGAGGAATAATGACCAAACCAGATGCACGAACGAAGATTACTCCAGAGAAGATTGCAATACGTTATGGGAAACAAGATGCTAGTGTACGTAGTGAAAATAAGAAATAAATATTTCAATAACAAAATAAAAATAATATTATTCAAAGATTATTACAAGTTACAATGAATTGCGAATATTAAAAACACTACCGGCAACCTTTTCCTTTACGGAACACTGCTTTATACCGCAGAAAATAACAAAGCCACGACGTGATGCGCGACCGTCGGACCTCATGCCCTGACCAATTACTCAACGATACCGACGCCAAAAGTATAAACCCGGTCGATGGCAGACACGTGCCTAACAGGCACGTGAGATGTCTGCCCTTACTCTCCGGGAAGACATCTCGGCCCTCACTCCTACACCCTCCTTGTACATACACGATACAAGCTTACACCGATGCAAACTGAATGAGAACGCGGGCGCAAGATGGCGCCGCGTTAAATATTAGAGCTGACACCCCCACCACTGTTCCATAGATAGACTCGCACTGGCCGCGAGGCTCCGCAGGCCAGCCTCTTGGTTAACGCCCACACACAGAGAATTCTCAGCGTTGGCTGCACTGCTTCCGGTTGAGGCACGCTAGCTAGCCTCCTCGGAGTTTACAGCCAAGGTATTATATTGTGGCTCTGCGGCCTCTACAATGAAGATCAACACGCCAGAGCGCAAAACTCCGGATGTTCTAGGCTTAAACCCCTCCACTTCCTCCCCCAGCAACGTACTTTCACCAACCTAACGGTTCTGGCCCTCGTGTTAACGACGCGCACACTAGTTTCCAATGTGGCTTACATGAACAAAACCATCCGCACTTCCGCCGAACAGAGACCCATCCCTTGCACGCGATCATCGACCTTGCACGTCTCCACTTACTGTATCCCGTTGCTACTCGATATATCGCTCTCTGCGCGCGGCGTTCTTCGGAGTCATTTCATATTAGTTTAAACTTCTCCGAATTGTCTCCTAACAAAATGTCAATGATACTTTGACTTGTCAAAATACCGAAGTATCTTCTTCATGCGCTTATATCTTTCAATTTTATCTATTGCGTCCTCCTCTTTTTTCATCGTCTCTATTACTTCGGCGTCCTTCCACTTTCTTTGCGTTTCCTTCCACTTTCTTTGCGCTCCTTCCCACTTTCTTTGCGTCTTCCACTTTCTTTTGCGTACCTTCCAACTTTCTTGCGTCCTTCCTCTTCTTGGCATTACTTCCACCTTTCTTTGCGCCCTGCCTCTTTCTTTACAACCTTTTCCTCTTTCTTTTCTCTACTTTACCTTATTTCTGCATTATCTCTTTCTTCTGGTCTCTACTTTCTCTTCCTCTAAACATCACTTACCTTTGACTCCTCTTTTACTCCCTCTCTTCCCGTTTATCGTTAACTACTTATACTCTCTCTTTTTCCTCTAAACCTCTTGTATGTCTTTTTTTCCTTCTCTCATGTCGCTTTAGAGTTGAGTTCCATTCAACAGATCTCGTTACCATTTCATTCCTACCTACCTCCAACCGACACATTCTTACTACCGCCCTCAAAGTCTCGTCATCACCCACACCCCACCTCCCTTCCACCTCGCCTACCGCCGGCGGCTGCAGCGCACCCTCCCCCACCTGCTGCTGCGCGTCAGGCAGCGCGGGCCCGCAACTCCACGGCCACGAACGGACCAACCCCGTCGGCCGCCCGTAATTAAATTTTATCAGCTGAACGTAAACAAATGATAGCACCTTGGCGCGGAGCCCGTATTACAAATTTACGCCCAACAAAGACCCGAACTAGGAATAATTATAAATAAAATCAATCTTACCTAGGATACACAATCTATATAGACCAGGGAAGCGATGAGAGAAAGCTACATAAAATAATTTCGTTATCAATCCTGCGAGACCCGAACAGGGCCAGTGATTGAGACTCGTGGGCAACCCTAGAGACTAACACAAGGAGAGCGAACAAAACACACGAGGCCCGAGGCGCCTTGATGCTCTCTCGAATAACTATCTTGTAGAGTAAAGATCAATTCTACTAAAAGCCTGTGAATAGAAGAGTTTAACCGGAGATAGAGAAACAAATATTCTTCAAAACATTGCCAATATAGTAGTCTTATTATTACCGATTTGGACCCCCCCACAAAGTAGTAATCTCAAAGAATGAAACGGAACGTACTTATCTACTATAATTATTTAAATATATATCCACCATTGGTTAGATACAAAGTAAGTCGGCCTGTGCAGTAAATATCTAGACATGACAAAACCCGAACAAAATAAAGTCTTATAACCAAAAAGTCTAGGACGCACATTGACTCAGAAAACAAATGAATACATAACTTCATATAAGCACTACAGTATAAAAAACTTCAGGAAACAGCATACTTAGTTGTACAATGTATATGAGATACAAAACTCATTAAAATATACCAATAACTTAAAAAGTATACCGACAATATAATCGTAACAACATAATAGCAATATTAAATAACGAGCCTCTTCCGATGAAGTCTGCATGTCGCAACAATGTCAGCTCTTTGAAACGTAAGAAGACTCAATGAGATAGGGTTACTGGAGTCGCTTGCCCGAGTGTGACGAGCTACGCAAGAATAAATAAACAACAATCAAATCATTTCCTTATTCATCAACATCAGAAACAGTTTCATATGTTTTCGCATAAAAATATAAAATAATAACATATCCTGGAAGTTACACACTACACATCTAACAAGAAACATCTCCATCTACCAAAATTGCACATCTTTAAAATTAAAAATTATTGTCAAATAATGAAAGCTACTTAATCCCTCCATAAATAAACACAATCACCAAGCAGTTCTAAATAGAATAATCTCATTCATCAGGAAAACGAATGAACAAAAAAATACATGGAAAAGAAGTAATATACTCAGAAACTTCCGAAATTATATATTCCTTATTTCACTAGAAACTGAGAATAGAAGAAAGAGAATTAATGACTTGGAAAAAGTTGCAAGAATCATAAATCCTTCAACGAATATAAAAATAACTACCAATGGTGTATAAATACGAATTTATACTCCAGTAAATCAATTCCTACGACCGCTGTCCATGCCGAGGTCGAATGTGGACATTCAGCATTTCGCATGGTCCCAGACTATACAATTAATCAAATATTCCCATTCTACTACCAAAAGATTGTCACCAATCAACACCAACCAACAGCAAGAACAGCGACTCAAAAAAACAACAACAACCGTGATCACACTCGATTAGCAAACAAAGCCGACTCTCATGGCAGGTCGCTCAGCGGAGGAGCGCTGTGGTGCACGCAAGTACGCGAATAAATCGTCAATCACACGACGGCGCTGCGAGACCGCTCACAATAAATACCCTGCAGCCAACGCGGAATCAATAAACCCGGCGCAAGACGCGCCGAAGCAACGCCCGAGAGAGAGATCCTTTTCGTGAAGCGGAGCGCCGACAATCAAAAACCCTAATTTACAGAATCAGGACTCGCGCCCAACCCGCCTGCCACGCCACACCAGGGCCCTTAAGTGAACGGAAGAAACCGTTGACGCAGCGACGACTCCAATGCAGGCGCCGACGGAGCTCGCGGGGTGAACAGATAGCAGAGGATAGACGTAGGAGATAGACGAAGTGGTTGAGTTGCAGAAAGTGCGAGAAGATAGCGTGAGAAGCGAAGATAGAAGAGTGCGGAGGTGCGAGAGCGAGATGCGAGAAAACAAGTGTGAGTTGCAGACGGTGAGTGCGAGAACGAGAGAGGCGCAAACGGAAGCAAGACATGGAAGCGCGAGAACGGAAGCGGAGCGAGAGAGCGAGGATGCAGAGGGAAGTTGCGAGCGAGAAAAAGAAGGCTAGCTTGTATGCGAGGACCAGAGGAGAGAGTATCAGGGAGCGGGGAGCGGGAAGAAGAGGAGGCAGCAGCGAAGTGAGGTGGAGGAATTCGAGGATGCCGGAAGAGCGAGGAGCGATGATCGAAGGAGCGAGGAGACGAGGAGCGAAGGAGCGAGGCGAGAGAGCGAGGTAGACCGAGGTGCAGAGGTGCGAGGTGCGAGGTGCGAGGCTGCGAGGTGCGAGGTGCAGTGCGAGTGCGCAAGAAGTGACGAGGTGCGAGCGTGCGAAACGTGCGAAAGAATTGCGAAGGTGCGAAAGGTGAGAAAAGAAGGTGCAGAACAGTGAGAGTGTGAGAGGTGAGAGAGAAGATAGAAGAGGTGAGATGCGATGCGAAGTGCAGAACAAAGGTGCGAGAAGTGACGAAAAGGAGGCGAGAAAGTGACAGAAATAGCAAGAGGTGAGCGATGTGGAACAATGGGACGAGGACGATAGGGCAGAATAGGACAGATGGGAATAAAAAAAAAAGAGCAACAACGTGAGAGGGGGGGGAGGAAGGGGGAAGGGGAAGGGAAGAGGTGAAACCCAACCCCGCTTTATAGAGGGGAGGGAGAGAGGATGGACCCCGGAAGTAGGGAGAACACGGGTTTGAGGAACAGGCGTGGACGGCGAGGAGCGAGAATGGCGTGAGGGCCACAATGGGCGTGCGGCGTTGGGCGTGGCGGCGTGGGCGGGGGCTTGGGGCGTAGGGCGTGGGTCGTGCGAGGCGTGGGCGTGGTCGTGCGGGCTGTGGGTCGTGGGGCGTGGGGCGGGCGGGGGCGATGGGGCGAGAGGCGACTGGAGCCCGTGAGGCGTAAGGGGCAAGTGGGGCGTTAACGCCTAGAGACGTGGGGCGTGGCGTGGAGGGTGAAGAGAAGCGCGATGGCGTGAGCGCGATGGGGCGTAGGCGCTGGGACGATAGGGCCGTGAGAGCGCGGAACGGCATGCACGTGGGCGTGCGCGCGTAGGCTTTGAAAGCGCACAGTGGGGCTGGAAGACGGCGTGAGGCAGTGACGCGTGGAGGCGTGGACGAGCAGCGAGGAGCGAGATGACGAGGAGCGAGGAGAGCAGACTACAAGCGAAAGTGACTAGTAGAGCGGCGTGCGAAGATTGAGGTGCGAGGTGGCGGAAGTAAGCGAAGGTGCGGAGTGCGAGGCGCGGAGTGCGAGGCGCGGAGAGCGAGAAGCGAAATGCGACGTGCAAGGTACGAGGCGCGAGGAGCGAGGTGTGAGTTGGAAATTGTCGGTCTTGAAAGTAGTTTAATAGCAGGGCAGCAGCGAAATTGTCAATGAAAGTAGGTGTGTACGTCCAATCATTATCTTTGGCTATTCAAAATCATTGATTCGACAGATATTATAAAGCTCTTGAATGCATGAGAAATATCTGCATAGCCGTATTTATTTAATTGATTATTCATGTGTTTATTTATCTAATTAAATAGAATAAAAAGAATCCATGACACAACATTCGAATATTAACTTCAAACATCATTCAAACATATTTCTGGAACATTTCCCCATCATCATAATTCTTTACCCATCCATCTATATGATTGATTATTATGTACTTCTTATGTTATTAAATATATTTACGCCACTGAACCCTTTCTAGACACTGATATCCTGTGGAAGGGGACAGTATTGCAAGTAGTGATGGTTTGGTTGCAACGTTAACGTAAATGAAGGTTCCAGAAGTAGACATGACTAAATTGATTATTACAATAAAAATTTAACTTCCATGTTGAGTTTCTGTTCTATAACTGGTAATCACGACTGTAAGCGAATATTTTATTCAGAAAATTTCTCCACAAGAAATAAACTATTTCATATTACTCGTAAGTTCAATATTAGCTGTAGATAATGTGAATTTATCTTCATATATTTATTCAAAAAATAAAACTCAGTGCAATACTGTAGTTTAGATTAAATAATATACATGAAATTGCTTCTCACTAAACATTTTGAAGGTAGAATGCGTGCAATGGAACGCGTAAAAAAATATTAATTTGGTTTAGACAATATGCAGATAATTGTGATGTGAAAATTGAGTACATGATACGAAATTTACATATTCTCATTATCAAAGCACTTGTGCTGATCGAGTTTGGTTTATATAGCAGTAAGGAAATAGCAATTTGTATATCTAGCAATGTAATAGAAACCTCATCTATGTTGGTATAGAGATTTCAAGTTAATAAACTTATGATAAGCATTTACAGAAAAAATGAGTCCTGCTAGAGCATTTTATAAACAAATGTAACATGATCGACTTGCGTAAGCAGTGAGATATACGAGTTCTCAAATTGTACGTCCGGTGACTAGTGCGAAAGGCCATACAACTTATGGGTCGATGAGATTGATTGATTGAATGATTGATTGATTCATTCATTCATGTGTTTCCGGGCACGTCAAATGCTATGGTCATTAGTTAGTGTGGCGAATGTTTTATTCCTGGGAGTGGCGGTGTAGCTCCTCAGGTAGGTGAAATCCGATGCCGACGTACACGGCGGCTAGCAGCACAGTTCTTCATCCAGGAATCTACCCAAGCGGGACACCGCTTAACTGGCTAATAAGCTCTAAATCCCCGGTTGGCCTCCCAACGTGTGTGATAGTGTAGTTCATGTAAGTGTAAATGTGTCTAAAGAGAGATGGTAGGGCGAAGGACAGATCGCGCGCAGTATGTGGCATGTTTGTGAAGACACAATTTTTTGAAAATATTTAATATGTTTGTAACAAATAATGTACGTCTGCTTCCGGGTCAATGACCCCCATCTCGAACAGGTTTTTGCCCAGTTTCCCTGATCCATTGAGCAAATGCTGAAATGGCCCCTTGTTTTGCTTCTGGACGTAAATGTAGCTTCATTATGCGCACGTTTTCTTGAACTCTCCTTTTTCTTGTAATGGTAGGAGTAGAGGTAAGGGCGAGTTACTATTTTGTTAGCAATTCAGAAAAATCATACTTGCAATTCGTTTACTGATGAAAATAGGTTTTATATAACTCGGAAACGAAAATGTCTATTTTTTCTAATATTGCTCATCTCGCGCTTTATTAAAATTCATTTCTATTTATTTATTTATTTTAAACTTTTACTAATCTTTCAACTATTTATAGTTAAAATGACGGGAAGGGATTCTGGAATGAAGAAAACATGCCCAGTCCATTTTCTCCCCCATACGCCCCAACAGTTTTTACAGTTTTTTGATTAAATAAATCTAAATCTGAATCTAATCACGTGCAATCGCGATTTGTCTAGTATTGATCTGTGAAATCAACGGAAACTATCAATCGGAGCAGCCGGGCGCTAGGATTTTACTGTAGGTAGCAGCTGCATTTGACTCAGCTAAGCAGGTAGTATCGAAAAATCTGCCGCCGCCGCGACTAACTCCAGGACCTTCTGGACAGAGACGCTGCAAACGGATCAGGAGCCAATACTACGTTCCATGGACAGTGTGCAATCATTCCTCCTCATTTCATCCCCATCATCAAACTTCCAATTCTGGGTTGCCGTGAGAGAATTCGTTCCGACATAACCCACCCTGACATTACAGACACATGTCTGTGAGGATGCGTTGCGGTATTAACAACAGAAAAAAGAATTTTGATAATGTGTACGACTTCCAAATTATGCTTTGCTTTACGAGGGAACCTGCAATACGATTAGAACAGAGTTTCAAATTGTGAAAAATGTCGATGGCAAACAAGATGATTTATGAATATTAAATGGAACAAATTTGATGCTGTGTGTTATTGTGATTGTGAAAATACGCGACATGAACTTGTCGGAACCGCGTAACGTATTCTGCTGCTTAAAAAAAGATTGCATGCAAAAACAATTGAAGCAGGCATGCGTATATGGGAGTTTGACCTTTATATTCTCTGCACGGTGGCAACCGAGTAGATTAAATTTGGAATATACTAGTCACTTCAAGGTAAACGCACCGACGACTGCCGTAGGCTTTTTCAGTACCGTCGTCGGTTCTTTCCTGCCTTACAAGAAGATGCGGAAACTTCGCCGCCTGGTATTCGATTAGCAATACGTTTTACAAAGACAGAGAACGTGTTCTTTCCGATTTGGTTACGTTCCTGACAATTTCTTCAGCCATCTGCGTCACAATGCCTAATAACGAACCTCTGGTCACGGTCACACGATTTATCCGTGACCCTCCAGCACCATCAGACCGTGACTGGATTTCGATTGTGTTTCCGTCGACTGCTGATTCTTTAGCAAGTCAAACCATTTGTTAGCGTTTATTTACAGAGTTTCTTTACATGTAGGTAAAAATAGTTTCTGTAATGGGATGTGGTCAAACTATTACTAAATGAGTAAACAATGGTCAGGATGAAACAAAATTCCGACCTTGGCGGGAAACCTTGAAGTTGAACTTCGTAACTCAAATGTGTTCGACTATCACGACGTGTGCTTTTTTGTTGATTCAGGTACGTGACCCTTCACGTCAAAGAGTTTCATAATCACTGAGACACCCAAATCTTAAATGAATAGAATAGATGAACGGTAAGCAATTCTCTAGCCAAATATTGAGCAGTGATGATGGAACACCAAATAAGAAATACTAGCAATAATGATCATTAAATATTTTATATTATCATACTTCAGCCCCAATTTTACAATGCAGGATGTGCCTTATAAGAATAAGAATAAACGGTACTATGCAAACCAAATGAAAAGTAATAGAAGACGAAATTTGTTTCATTATTATTTTATTTCAATTTTATATTGGAAAATTAATATTTTATGTAAGTAAAATGTAATTTTGTATGATTATTTTACAAAAAAAAAAACTTAAAAAAGGGCAGAGCGCGGAATATAAAATTCTGAATTTAGTGGAGAGCGAAACCGCCAGGTTGGCAACCACTGCCCTGAAACTCTCGGTTCGCGGAAGCCTGGCGGAATTCGGAGCTCGATTACAAGCCTTCGAACCGAAGCTGACGTCTCCGGCGCGGCGGCGATTCCCGCGACGCCAGTTTCCACTTGCGCAAAAACGAGATGAGAAAACTCGGGCGGCTGTTCGTGCGCAGCCTCCCCAGGGTAGCGCGTGGGCGTCGGACGCGAGCGCGGGCGTGTGTGCGGGCGTGTGTGCGGGCGTGTGTGCGGGCGTGTGTGCGGGCGTGTGTGCGGGCGT
>BOPP01000042.1:2498225-2541197 GCA_017312745.1 Gryllus bimaculatus
GGGCCGGTGGTACGGGACGGAGCGGGAGAGAGGTACAGTGAGGCAGAGAGGGGAGTGAAGTAGGTAGAGAGAGGGGAGTGGAGCAGTGATAGATACAATGGTGCAGAGCAGGGCCGTGTGGAGCAGAGTGGGGCAAAGTGGGGCAAAGTAGGGGCAGAGTCGGGGCAGAGCGGGGCAGAGCGCGGGCAGAGCGGGGGCAAGTGGGGCAGAGCGGGCAAGCAAAGCTGGGCAAAGTGGGCAAAGTGGGGAAAGGGGCAGAGCGGGGGAGCGGGAGAAGAGCGGGAAGAGCGCGGGGAAGAGCGGGGAAGAGCGGCACAGGCGGGACAGAGCAGGACAGAGCGGACAGAGCGGGACAGAGCGGGACAGAGCGGGACAGGCGGGACAGAGCGGACAAGAGCGGGATAAAGTGGGATAGAGTGAGTCAGTGTGATGCAGAGTGGGGCTGCGCAGTGCAGCAAAAAGCAGAGTGGAGCAATAAAATTTGCGCCGAGGAGATACAGAAACAGATGGTAGGAGAGATAAAGTGCTAAAGAAACATGTAAGTTAATACGCTTTATGACAACTATAATATTGGAATATGAATTCAAAATACGTAATTAAAATAGAAATTGAAACAGAAATCAAGAGTGAAATAAGTGAAACGAAGCGGAATGTCTGTTACACCATTTTCCAATATCCTCTTCCACCATTTCCAACTTCTATTAACAATATTATATCCAAATCACTAAAACGACCCGTTGCAAGCCATACGATATCTCCTTTACTCCTAAACGAAAACTCGAGCAACGAACACCCATCCGCAACCGGAGAGCGACGGACGCCATCGGCGCAAGCGCCAGCGAGAGGACCCAAGCGACGGCGTCCCGCAAGACGCCGCCCGCAGGAGAGCGAAAGAAAAGTTATTTTCGCAGAGTCGACCAAAACGGCGCCGACTGGTGCGGGGAAGAACATGTGCGCTTCAAGATTTCATGCAATGTCAATAGCAATTTCTGCGCGCCGCCTTCCGGCGCGTCCGGCGCCGATGCAATATTGAGCAGCGCGTCGGAAGCGCTAGGGGCTGAGGACTGGCGGGGGAGGGGGGGCAAGCAGCGTAGAGGATGCGAGACGGGAGGGGAGGGTGCCGGGAGAATAGGGCGAAATCGTGGGCGCAGGATTCTGAGAGGATGCGAGGGAAAGGGAAATGGAGGGAAATGGCGCAGGAGTGTGAGGGAATCGGGGTACAGGGTTGAGTGACTGGATGGTGCAAGGGGAGAGAGAGTTGCTGGGTGGTGGCTGGAGAGGGTATGAAGGGATTGGGAAGCGTTTTGGGGAAGGTTTGTGAGAGGTCTTGGAGGTTTGCTACGAGTGTTGTCGATAGTGTTGAGCAGATGGTAGCTGGGAGGGTTGGAAAGTGGCTGAGAGGCTACTAGGAAGGTAATTGGGAGAGTTGCAGGGAGATTGCTTGGAGTTTTTCAGGAGGTTGAAGAGGATTTAAGAAACAGTTTCTGGGATAGTTTGCAAGGAAGGTTGTAGGAAGTTTGTTGAGAGGGTTCGGAAAGTGAGTTGAGGACTGCTGAGAAGAGGTTTGCAGAGAGGGTTTGCGGAGAGGGTTTCCGGAAAGGGTGCGGCGAAAGGGTTACGGAGAGGCGTTTACGGAGAGGGTTACGGAGAGGGTTACGGAGAGGGTTACGGAGAGGGTTACGGAGGAGGGGTTTTGTTACGGATAGGGTTGCGGAGAGGGTTTACGGAGAGGTGACGGAGAGGGTTCGGAGAGGGTCACGGAGAGGGTCACGGAGAGGGTAGGAGAGGGTTACGAGACGTTACGAAGAGAGTTACGAAGGGATTAGGGAAGGATGCGGAGAGGCGTTATGGAGAGGTTATGGAGAGGGCTGCTGGGAGAACGCGTTAAAGAGACCGAAGATCAATGTGGTGGGATGTGAGGAGGAATGCGCGGACAGATGAGCCTATGAGTTTGCGTTCGTGGTTATTGAAGGAGAGAGGCAAAAGGATATTTCCAGTACTTATTACAATATTCTCTACCAGAATAAGTTTGCAATTTAATAAAGATAATTATATCATTTCAGAAAAGAAATAAAAACAAATTGATTAATTCGCAAAACTTGCCTGTAATATAAATTATAAATATATCTCTTCATCGGACCGATGGATGGGAAATGAAGAAACACGAAAAGGGAAACAAAAAGGAAAAAAGGAAGGAAAAAGGTAAGGGATGTCAAGGAGATGAATGTAAAATCTGTTTACGTAGTTAAATTAAATTGTACAATTCGAGTCATATGTTTCCACTGAGAGAGAGAACAGATGTCTTGAAGTACATATTATGAAGAAGAAGAGGTCAGGGAAGGCGTAACAATTTTAAAGAAACCCACTAGCAAATATGGCGCCCAGGAGAACGACACAAGTACTGAATTATACGAAACAGCTAGAGCGAAGCGACGTGAAGAATACCTCCGAAATGGGACACTGAGAACCATCTCTAAATAAACTGCGAGGGCGCTGAATTTCTAGTGTGGGGTAGGAGATCTTTTACCGTCTTCTTTCCGCCCAACTGCCCGTCAACGCGTAGACGAGTTGGTGAAAGATGCAGGAGGCAATCGAGCTAGGAGGCGACTGTGCTAAGCAACCGCCAGACGATTCCATGGGATCGACACCCACAAAGTGTGACCATAGCCCTTTGCAAAGGGAGGGGGCCTAACGCAGAGACGTAATGAAAACAGCCCCATAGCCTAACATAATAAAAAAATTATAAATATGATCGTTTCCTCATTTTTCCCTTTTTTAAGCTGACAATGTGGGAGATTGATATACTTTTGGGTAAGATGCTATCCAAATATTTTGGCAATGAAATAAATGGTTCAACTTAAAAATCTGTTTTGTCAGATGTATTTATTAAAAATCAGATGTATCTATTAAATCTTTCATGAACGTTATAATTTAATTATCATTGTTGTATGATTTATTACCTTCCCAGTGAAATATAATTTGAAAATAGGTTGGGAGGGCGCTATGGAACTCTCAAATGATGTCACACGATTGTCGCTATAGGTACATGTCGCAATCGTTTTCCAAGAGCATCAAATGTCATCGATACGCGTAGTATCAACACGAATGACAAAGGGGAAGTTATCTGACAGCGGGTGTGGTATGGTGACAACAGTGGATGCGCGGGGAGGGGAAGGAGTCAGTTTTAGCGCTTACGGGGAGAATGGTTTGTTTCTGCGCGGTTCGACTGTCTGCCACAACGAAATCAGACCAGAGAGACGAGAGCTCCGAAAAAAAAAACGGCTGCAGCGGAGACCTACGCGAGCAAGCAGCGCGGCCTCGTAGCGCGAAGTGCAACCGGGCGTTTTTCGTCGCGGGGCCGCGTTTATGCGACTTCATGCGTCGCAAACGAGCGGAACGGCGAGCGAGCGCAGCGCGACGCGGCGCACAGTGGGCCTTGGACACTCACCCACCGTAAGGTGGCCGTGTTTTAATTTTTTCTGCCACAAATGGACTAACAGAAAAGTTTATTTACGAAACGAAAAAGGGGTAATTTACGAGACGAAGGTAAATTTTAGTACATACGAGTATATTAGTGTTTATATGTAGAATTTCATTTCATTTTATTATGTTAGTTGTAATAAGATGCAAAAAGAAGTTTAGGTCAGGTTAAAAAGTTTCCAGTATTGCTGCAAGGGGTGACGACATGACCGTTCACAAAGTTGAGAAATAAATTTTATCAACTGCATGCGACACAATGAATCTTTAGAAATAAGTCATTAACCGTCGTATAATATCGGTCGGAATTAAATGTTATTAAATGTGTATCAGAGTATAATGTGCAGTAATACGCTTCTAAAAACATTTTTTTTCGCTTAAAGTCATGAGAAGAATGAGATTTACATACGTTGTGCCAGTAGAGCACACATCCGGTAATTGAAATTCGATCTTCATATGTAATAGGGTACGATGTGATAGTTAATCGTAGCAAGAATATAATTCTTTATTATTATTTTCTAATGTATTAATTTCAGAAAGGTTTCTTTCCAAAACTGATTCAAAATTTAATGAATTAAAAGGCGTTACAGTTCAAGGACTACAATATAGATTGAGTGTGGAAATACAGTTATGAAATTATACAAAATTACATTTAAGTAATAAAAATTTGCAAATTTCATCAAAGAAAAAATTGTCAACAATCATACGTTAGAGACAAGACAAAACGATTGTTTTGAAGCCTCTCTTTCAGTAATTTTAGTAATACTGCTTTTTTGGTGATTGTAAAATAATGTTTATTAACAATTTTTCTACGTTTATGAAATAAATAACAAAAACATACATTAATCAACCAAATGTGTAACAATATTATTAATTGTCGTGCGCATTCGGGAGCACTTCATGCCAGTTTGCGACGGCCGCGAGGGGACAGGGCGGAACGGGGCGGCCGGGTTCCGACTCAAAGGCGCACCGGGAATTAACACGACGAGGGGCGTTATGAATACTACAGAAGCAGCGGCGGCGCCGGCGACTGTAGATTAGGTTAGCGAGCGACGACATCCCGCACACACACACACACACGCGCGCACGCGTGTGCGAAGGAAACGCACGCTGCGACGCGTCCGCACGCGGCCGCCGCCGCTCGCGGGGGCGGCAAATGACGCCGGCCGGCGCCCATGGAACGCAGTCGGGGGCGGTAGTGTTCTCGTAAGTGATACTACAAAGTTTGAATGTTAGGTTTTTCTCGAGGCTAGGTTAGTTTTAGAGAAAAATATTCTACATTCTTATTGGTTAGATTTGATTCGGCCGTATAACCAACAATTTATTTCTCTATAACTGATCTAACTTGAAGGAAAACTTTAATATTAATCTTTCAGGAGTCAATAAATACTGTAAAAAATAAATTAAAAATTCAGTTTTGCGTAAGTACAGAAAACCTTAAAATGTATGATTTTTTTTTCCTGGGGATGAAGCAGACGTATTGGTGCTTGCAGTATTAGTACAGATAAAATGACTAAATATAGACTTAAAATAGACATTTGTTGCAAACAATGATGTTTATGAATATTTATGAGCAAAATATTTAATAACGGTGAAGCATAGTTATAATTAAGCAAGGAGGTTGTCGTCACCACTGGGACTTAATACGCCCAAATTACATCTACTAGAAGTAGCATGTAGTATAAATTCTTGGCTATCCGCGAGTCGCCGCGTCGTTGGCTAGAGGCCGACGTTCCGCCAGACATGTCGCAGGCTTCCTCAGGGCAGTGAGGTGGCATACGACGTGTCAGACGAAACGTCGGCCTCCCAGCCAACGACGCGGCGTCTCCCGGATAGCCTAGAATTTATGGATTCGAGCCGCGGAAGCTTACGTATGTAGCATGTGGTATGTTTGATAAACTGTATTTTTGCCAAGTTCGTCATTTGGTATGATTGTCCCTTACATGTAATGCTTCCTACATAATTCGTTAGAAACATAATTCGAAACAAATCGCATCAGACACGTACTGATGGCTACAAATAAGAAATGTAAAATTTCTTATGGTAAAGAGAATAGTAATAAACCCATATTCACATTATCTTGCTCATAATTAGATTTCGTTTATAATTTTTCTCACAGAAATATTCGCACGTTAAGTGCTTTACACATTAAATGTTATTAATCGATAAACATGAAAGTCAATGTGTGATTTAATCCCGTGCATAATATGAAGGGTAATCAGTAAGAATTCCTTGAATATAAAAACAGACATTAAAATTATAACACAAAATTACAATAAATACATTTGCCTTAATTCAGTTGTAAAAAGTTTCTACTTGTAAACAGTTAATAGCTTTGGGTTGAGTAAAACCTCACAGAATGTTGGCATGATATGAAATAAGCCGTCAGGACAAGACAAGAAATTAAAGGAGGCTTCTTGTCATACACGAAAACATTATGATTACTTTATATTTAAAACATAGTATTTATCACACTGATCATTCATAATAAATAGAATTGAATAAGTTCAAACAACTTTTTGCCTGAGTTACTGAATTTCACATAGGATATGTACATGAATTGAATCCTGCCTGAACGTCTTCTGATGTCTAGCGATTTTAGTGTTTATCAGATATGTTTCTGTAAGTTTACATACAGTGTAAATTCATTTGCACATTTTCAGAGCATCACACACGTTAGTCATTTTTTAAAGTAATTTATATAATCTTACAATATTTAAAAGGTTTAAAATAGATCAACTTCTGACCCTAATTTTTTTTTCTGTATCTTGTGAATCAACTTGGAGTGATGCAATTCTCTCTGACATTTGCCCAATTGCCAAAATGGGCGTTCCATATCCAACGTTGGTGATTCGAAGAGCTGGAGGGTGGCATGAATATGTACGGGGATTGGAAGCGAAGTCAATGAAATTTTGTCTGCTTCGCTTTTTGTAGGGGAATGATTTTTCAATCACATTCTGTCGTCCCAGAACTGAATGTATTATAAAGTGATCTCTGACTAGGGCTGGATGTCAGTTTTAATATTATTGCAACAACTTTTGCGTTAATTATAGAGATTAGGTTTCGACAGAAAGCGAAAATTACATTTTATAATTTGCAATTTATATTCAAAGGTTATCAGCGCCACACAGTTTAACTCAATATTTTTGTGATATTACTCACGTGTCTCGTAAAAAAATGTTTAAGATGTGTGACGAGTAACTTTTGACCAATTAATCTCCGCTTGTTATTAATAATTATCATTTTATTTTAGAAACTACTGGGTGATCAGTAATTCTTTTAAATATCTTCTGCATGTATTAAATTAATTCAGTTGTAATTAGGCTCATTTACGTCAATTCAGTTGCTCGTATAGTACTGAAGATGTTATAACAGATTCTTATCACTACAGTTAGAATGGAGTGAGAAAATTTAGAACTATCAGTATTACGAACACTCTCGGAAGAACGAATGCTTTCAATTCATTCAAGAATTGTTCACATCTCTTTCTTAGACTTCAGCAATACTCTACCAAACTTCGTACTAGGAAGGTGAATATGAATGAAAATATTGGAGGATTTGAGACAGTTATTTTAATAAGTTTTGAATGTAAATATCGCTTTGACATCATCCTGGCAGTCATTTGGCTGTATTATTGAATTAAAGATGTAAGTCAGGGTTGTATTACGGACTTTGTCCCAAATTCGATGACGTTTTCCAATATTTTTTCCAGGCCTGTCTCATTTCGGAAAGGATTTTCCTCGGGTGAGTAATTCGAGTTCCTGGGAGCGTCGTCTACTTCGGTCATTAATTCACCGAGTGATCAAATGTTTTAATTGGGTAACTAGTAATTTCTATTTCATTCGTTTAACATGTCATGTCTCTCTGAAGGTATCTTTCCCCTCAAGATTAAGGGCCCGAGTCTCTGCACATAGGTAAAGTATTACTAAAATAAATAATAATATATTATTATATATTATTATTTATTATTATATATTATTATTATTTCCATTCTTGAACGCGAGATCCAGCGCGAACCTGCCCGCTGGTTTTCGTATTTCCCCCCATTATCGCACCTCCAGGGCCCCAGGCACATCCACGATAAGCTTTTCGCTCCCGACTAGTCTCCTGATAGGTGAGGTAGCGTACTACATGTAAGTGTAAGTTCAAGTGTAAGGAAAGCGAAGGATACATGGATGAGGAAGGGAATACCGCATGTTGGGGTACATCTCCGCCATTCGCCGAGTATTGTTCGGAGCAACCACGAAAAACTACCGATCATAGCAGCAGGACGCCAGAATTCTCCAGATAGCGGTTGAATTCGACTTAGCTAGGTAGCTTGTAGAAAATCTGTCACCATCGGAATTTAAACTCTAAAACAGCCGCTCAGAGGCGCTGCAGCGGCGGCAGTTGTTACTGAGATAAATCAGTAATTCTGTTGGCCCCAAATAATCTTGAAATCAAAGTAAAATATCACACGATATTAGGATTGCTCCAACCGGACTGCGAAACTTCGTCCCACAAGTAAAAATACAAACGAGTGTAAGTAATAAAGAATTATATATAAATGTTCTACATAATGTATAGCAAGTTTTTGGCGTCTCGAATTAAAAGATAAAGTATACATTTTGAGACATCTAAAATTTCGGTTTATCGATTTTTATGTGTACCAAGTCATCACATATTTGAAGGCGAAGGAAAGAAAAATATTTAAGATATCGAGGAATTCTAGTTATTGAAGACAGAACTATCAAGATTGCTATTGTTTTTTAATTTGATGCGAATTGAATTGAAGGTTTAATTCATTGGTACTTAACGTACGTGTTCACTTGTCTAAAAAGGTACACGTACTTGATTTCAGAATTTGTTTACTCCAAAATAATAATCGAAACACAATGATAACTGTCGTATCCTGTCACTACAACTTCAAACTATTGGAAGTAGTTAAAGATTATGGTTAGTTGCCCTGTTCTTCTACTGTGAGATTTTAATATTTCGAATAAGATGGGAAGAGAAAAAGANAGCGTAGTTGAATATTTGAATTTTTCGACTTTTCTATCTACCAACTTGCTTTAATGAGAAGAGGGAAAATCCAGATATCGAGTTTTTTTAGATTGAATTGCAATAATAATTATGGTTCCCCTCACGTACTGTAGAATCGGTGATTTAATTCAATAGCATTTTTCGTAAGTTCCCAACTCCTAGATAAAGTCCAATATAGTTCCCGGACCTACCCCGATTCGGAACGGCATTTCTCTGAACTAATGATCGAAACAAAACGAAATATCGCATGGCATCCTAGCTGCTTCGGACAGACAGCGAAACCTATCGCGTCCACAGGGTCGCTCTTTGTGCTTTTGTGCGTGAACTGCGCGCCCGCGCTCACTGTAGGCGGCTCCATGAATTCGAAGCTCCATATTTCGATTTAATTACGCGAATTCTGGGACTTTCCGCGCGCATCGCGGGCGCTGCAGCGCGCGGCGCAACTGATGGAAATGGAAGAGGATACGCTCGCACTCTTTGCCTCGCTAGACAAGAGAACATCACACACAGTCGGTCGCCCTTTGTACTCGCGGGCCGTAACTACAGGCGTGGATATATATAGAAGTCAGCGATTTCATAGATCTCCTTTTCCTCCTATTGCGATTTAATAACCGGGAGCGTCGCTGCCTGTACACAACAGTCGTTTTGGTGTTCGGGTGAAGGGAATGAAAAGTAAAGCGAAGAGATTTTTGCGCATTCGATGAGTGCCTTTTTCCAGGCGAAGGGATAGCGTGTTTTTAAATAGTTGCTGTAGAATTGAAATCAACATCGATTCATGTCGAGTAGATAGCAATATTAAACATTTTTGCATTCTAGATTCTGTAAAGTGAGTGAGAGAGAATCGCGGATAAACGATAACATCCGAGAGCGGAAAGTCGCAAGAGATTAGCCCTGAAAACAATTCCCTTTGACGCCGTACGACCCGCTTCCATTCACTGATTACTTTCTAAATGGCTTCAAACTAGTAACATTTACGCACACGTTTTACACGCCATCAACAAGGATTTACATTCCACTCTAGATGAAAACGTTCTGTCTGTCCAATTTCTCTCATCAGGAACTAATCTCAGCGCAAGATAATGGAGTACTACTTCAAAACTACCACCATGTGGAAGTAAATCTTCAATCCACACACAAAAGAGTCGTTCTCTCTGGTATCGTATCTAATTAAACTTTGTTTCTCTCTATCTCAGCCTTGTTATTCGTCTTCTCTTCGCCGCTTTCTGCACGCGTCCGTAGGCAAACAGAAGCGATAAAGAGCACTCGGCGAAGGACGAGGAAATTCTCCGTATCTCGTGTTGTGACACGAGGATCACGCAGCCGGCGTTTCCGTTCTTATCCGGGCCGAGGCTATACCAACTCCACCGCAGCGGTCGGTCAGAGGGGGTGGCAGCGCAGCGCAGCGCACTGCAGCGGACAGCCTAGCGGTCGGGCACTCGGGCGTGCGGCCAACCGCGCCTTATCGGATGACGCTCTTCCTTATCTCCCCTCCACACCCAGCGCCGCCCTCCGGCCGGTCGCCCCTCCAGGGCGACTTCGGTGCGCCATAACTCACCCTCGAGGAGCCTCGCGCACGGCACCTCAACCCTCTTGGGTTCATTCTCACGTCGAGGGCATATTGCGACACTACCTACCACAGAGCAGAAGAAAAAAAAAACCTATTTGGAGTAGGACTTCAAACACATTTTTCTCCCACGAAACTGGAAGGGATATCTTAGAATATTCTAAGGAAATCTGTCGGGTTTATATGAGTGTATGTAAACGTAACGTCTATCAATCGCCTAACACGTGTGTCCAATCACAAAAAAATCCAGTCATTATATTGGTTAATTGTGCATTTCCTTTTTAAGGTAATATGGACAGTGGTTGTTTTTGCCATTTTCCCCTGTACCATGCACGTACAGATCATACGAGGTTGGGGCAGAAGGTATCGCAACTATTTTTTTCTAAAAGAAATATTACCAGATCACATAATTTTATTTGCCGCGTGAAAGAAATGCAGTACTGAGTGTGTGTGTGTGTGTGTTCTCAACAACAGATGTTTCTTCGAGTGTCTCTATTAGTACAGAGAGCAATGACAAATCAGTTGTCTGACTATCGCCGTACGAGACGAATGTCACCATTTCCATCAACGCTCCTTCATCAAGACAGCTGTTTTCCGTGGGAGAAATTCCCTAGAATGTCACAGGAAATTGGCAGAAGTAGTTGAGAATAATGCCCTTCCGTCCCGGACAGTCGCGACATAGCCAAGAGAGTTGCAGCGAGGACGCTTAGCAACCTTTGATCACCAACGTGCAGCAAGACTAGCGATGGTGCGTTTATCGATACCTCGATCTTCGACTCCAATAGCGTCCATCGTCTGCCTCACTCCAGCAGGTGCTCGATTGTGCAACATCGATTCGCACATGCGCAGGTCGTTCTGTTTGTGATAAACCCGACTGACTTCTTACACTGACCATTTGTTACTTTCTTGTATATTATTGCGTTATTATTACGACACATTTTCCATATTTCCCATATTTCCCATATTTTATCGAAACAGTTCGTACACTAACCAACAGTCAAGAAGTAACAATTCCCATCGTGCTCTTCCATCTCATTTGTCCCCAACGGTCCCTCAACCTCATCGTCGCCCCCACCCATCGACACCGCAACCCGCCATCCCACTTCCGCCACCGCGTTCTAGCGGCGCCCTCCGACAAATACTTGGACATAGTTGTCCATAACTCGTCGGGGTGGGGTGGGGGTGGGGGTGTGGGTGTGGGTGTGGGGGAAGCGATGCGCCGCTCCGGAAATGTCTAACGCTCACCAACTGGTGCGGGCGCCGCCCTCGCCCCCGCCCCCGCCACCCACGCGACCGCGCACTTTCTCTTCCCTTCTGCACCTGTCTCTGCGAGAGATAACTCAACATATTTTCCCCGCTTTCTGAGAGAAGGGTTGCAAGGGGGGACTGGCCAGCACGTCGATGTTCTACTGCCTAGGGTGAGTAGAGAAGAGAGGAGGTGGAAGGAGGAAAAGAGAGAGAGCAGGAAAGGGAAAGAGAGAGAGAGGAAGGAGAAAGAGAGCATTAGGAAGGAAAGAGAAGAAGGGGAAGGGATAAGAGAGAGAGTAGGAAGGCGAAAGATGAGAGAGGGAAGGGAAGAGAGAGAGGAAGGGGGAAGAGAGAGAGAGGAAGGAAAGAGAGAGAGAGGGAAGGGAAAGAGAGAGAGAGGAAGGGGAAAGAGAAAAGAGAGAGGGAAGGGAAAGAGAGAGAGAGAGGAAGGAAAGAGAGAGAGAGAGGAAGGGAAAGAGAGTAGCAGAGGAATGGAAAGAAGAGAGAGGAAAGGAAAGAGAGAGAGGAGAAGGAAAGAGAGAGAAGAGAAGGGAAAAAAGAGAGAGAGAGGAAGGGAAAGAGAGAGAGGAAGGGAAAGAGAGAGAGAGGAAGGCGAAGAGAGAGAGAGGAAGGGAAGAGAGAAGAGAGGAAGGGAAAGAGTAGAGAGAGGAAGGGGAAAGAGAGAGAGAGGAAGGGAAAGAGAGAGAGAGAGGAAGGAAAGGAGAGAGAGAGAGGAAGGGGAAAGAGAGAGAGCAGAGAAAGGGAAAAGAAGAGGAACGGGGGAAGAGAGAGAGAGGAAGGGAAATAGAGAGGAGGAAGGGAAATAGAGAGAGAGGAAGGGAAATAGAGAGAGAGAAGAGAGAGAGAGAGAAAGGGGAAAGAGAGAAGAAGGAAATAGAGCAGAAAAGTAGAGAGAAAAGGCGGAGAGAAAAGAGAGACAGAGGGGGAAGGGAAGAGGGATTCATATGCGAAGAGAGAGGATGAGAGGTAGAGAGTGAGGGGGGATGTGAGATCGGAACGTAGTGGGTGAAATAGGAGTGGATAAGACTGAGAGAATAGCAGGGATTGTTAAAAGACATAAGGAAGAAGATGGAAGGGGTGCTAGATGAAACAAATATGTCGTCTTTTCTGGTGATGTCAGGCGTATTTCACCTCTCGTGAAACATTTTTTTATATTACTCTTTTTTATAGACTGGTTAATTAAAAATTGTACGATGGAACGAGTCAGATAATGACTGTATATGTGAAAGTAATTTGTGTAATGCACTCGAACAATTTATGAAGTATGTAATTGCTTACGTGAAATCGTCCATACTTTCCACATTCAGGGAATACGGACAATCTAATAAAATAATGACTTTTGAAAATAAAATGTGATTCAGATTGACAAGGCGATTTTAGAATATGCAGTTTGTTATTCTAGAAACTCTTCTTGGAGAAATGTAAAATCACTACGTATTATTACCAACAACAAGATTAATATGAACATTAAAAAAAAGACAAATTTTAATGTAACGTTAAAAGGGAAGTTTTTTTTCGTATTTGCGCTGCCAACAGTTAACTCACGGGCAACGTTAACTCACAACGGTTAACTCAAGGGCACGCACAGCGTTGGAAAGCGCCGATACTCGGTGAGTCCATTTTTCGGATAAGCCTGCCAGACGGTCAACGGTAGAATAACGGAAATTGACCTTGGCCATAGCACGCCTTGCAAAAGTCACAAGTGCTCCACGATTCAACTGTATGAATTTTAGATGCAATATTTTCTGGTGCAGTGCAATGAGATTTTGATTTAGTCATCTTGTACTGGGAGAACGTTTTCTGATCCTCGCTTCATTCTGAAAAGCAGGTTCAGAACACAATTTGTCGCCATAATGCTATAATAAACGCTTATTGCCATTTTATATTAAACATGTGTACCGTACATCGAACCCTTGACATTTCTTGTCACCCTTACACGAACAAAAATGAAGATAAATGCGGTGTCGCTAATTCTTTTCCGCGAAATGGAAAAGAATGACACGAAAACATACGGTAGGTATACGTAGGTATAGATATATCAGGTTACAGCATCTTCACTAAACAGATTCCCTTACTATGAACAATTACAGAAGTTGTAGACTATGAGCTGATATTAGTTGATTGGGTTCATCATGTGACCTGAGAAAACAACAGAGTACATATACTTCTTTCATAATACTGCTGTAGGAAGGTCAGCAGAAGGCAAAATGTCGGGTCGTAACATGATAATTACGAGCATTTTAGCTGTAGGAGAATTTTAATACGTATTAGAAATTTTAGACTAATAAGCCATTAAGTTTGGCCTTCTTCACCTGTAGTTCCTACTGATTTCTTATTACAATATTTTCGATAGCATGTTGTTTACAAACACACATACATTAATAAACAAACAACAAATACATTTTTGAGACTCTTCCATCGTAATCTAATCAAACATTCCATTTTAGACGTGTAGCGATGTGTCTGTCCACGCCACCTATTTTTTTCGCGCGCTCACGTATTTTAAAATCGGTGGGTTTGGCCGAGTTGACAGAGCTTTGGTGATCGTTTGCGCGAGTGAAAATACTTTTTAGAGTTTTAATTTTCCTACACGATTTCGTGGGTTGCAACAATCCATTCGTAGCAAAATAGTATCCTTGTCCTACACCTATCACGAAAAAAAGAAGATAAATTGATCCAACAGGGAATAACGTTATCCGAGGTGAAAAGAGTCGTTTACGGGAGAGCTGAATATATCTTTACGGCAACTTCCTTAAACCTGTGAACGATGTGTCGTCTGATCGCATCTCTGTTCAAATAACACAATGTCATGTACGGCACTGTGTAGTATGTAATGACGATAGTAAAATTTACTTTCTTTATGTACTTTCGTAAAGAGATTTCTTATCTAGACCCGCAATTTGCTTTTCCACCGTAAACATGCAGTTCTTCCAGAAATACGAAAAGTGTCTTCTATAAGAAAGTAATACTGTAAATATTTTTCTGTATAATATCAGCAGATTATCCATTTAACATCAATTGAAGATGTTTGAACATTGTAATGGATCTCCGTATCTCACGTATTAAAAATAAATATATTCTAATTTCTACAAAACTCAAACTTAATAATCTAAATGCTGTACAAATATGTTAATAAGGCTGAAATATGAGTGTAGAAAAAAGAAAGAACTGTATTCAGAAAATAACATACAGTATGTCGGAAGTTACAATTCATTAGGCCTACAAAATTAAACATATCAAGATTATTACTATATTGTCTCTAACCTTTCATTTGTGTATTTTAATGATGTTATTACACAATATTTTCTTAATCCCTTCTTTTACAGACTGGTTTCATTACGTTCCGTTTTGAAATATGTATATGCAAAATATATGAATGAAATATAACGTTTGTCATCAACGTTACAAAACGTTCCATTGTCAAGGACCTGAGAATTTTGTGTGACTGCTGTATATGATGCGATTAAAGTAACACACAAATAAAACGTTTTACAGTTATATTATTTGAGACACAATTATAAAGTTACACTCTCTTTAAAAATGTTACACAAGGATGTAGTTTGTTACCAAATGTAACATATGTATTACTGAGGATTTAGTTTACCGTATTTAAAAACAATGCATCCTAATTTCGGAAGAATATTCCCGCCGATTTATCTACATTGTTTGCTCTTGAAATTACTCGCATGAATTTAATTTAAAAAAACAACTAATATTGAATGAAGAGTGAAATATAGTAATTTCATGTCCCTTGCATATTTTAACAGCATGTTTTACTTCAAACGCACCATGAATGCATTACTAAAATAAATACATTACTTTTTTTAATTTTGAAAATAATCAGAGATACTGATAAGATATATGCAATTAATCAGAAATACCGATATGAAAAGTACTACTCAAGCTTTCTGAGTTCACTCTCTCGCACATAAATATCCATTAATAACACAGAAGCATTAATAATTAAACTCTCCCAAATTATGAGAAACTATCTGAAACTTGGCAATGCGATGTGAATCAATTAACGTCCAATTCTCAAACATATTTGCCAAACACTTTGAGTGCACATTACCACAGAGTTCTCCAACTTTGCCATCATTGCTCTCGAGCCGGCAAACCCAACTCCGCTTCGCACAGCAAAGAACTCGACGAGCGGAAGCCGCGAAGTGCGAAAACGCTGTTTGCCTTGTAGACAGTGAAGCGCTGCCACGCCGCGTCGTGGGCTTGCAACACGAAGGATGCCGCGAAATGGGAGAGAAGGCACAACCGCCAGAAGAGGAACCGTCCGACGGCAGCCAGCGATAATCTTTCCCTCGCCCCCGCTCCCCAACTAATCCCCTGTACCTGAGAAGACGTGGCCCGACTGCATCCCACACTCATCATTCCCTCGCCCCCTCTCCCCAGTTATTCCCCTTTACCTGTGAAGGCGTAGCCCGACTGCAGCCCGCGATCACCTTTCCCTCGTCTCCGCTTTCCAGCTAATCCCCTTTCTCTTTTCGCGTAGCCCGACTACATCCCGCGGCCAGTTTTCTCTCGCCACCGCTTCCCAGCTAAACCCTTTTATTTCTTCGTTACCTGAGAAGACATAACCCGACTTCATCCCTTTTCGTTTATCGGGTGTTTCGGAATGAGTAAATATTTTAGTAGAGTCTGCATTCATAAGTAGCGTGAACAGATGTTCTAGCACCAGTACAGAGAAAACCTTGATCGCAGGTGGAAATGGCAGAATTTTGGGAATTTTGTTGTCTGCGAGGTACGAAGATCCTCGTGATATGAGGTTTCCAGTAATATTACAACAAACTTTTAAGCCGTAGTTTTCAATATTCGTAGTGCTATAAAAGGACATGCAAATTTTTCTTGAAAACTGATTCAAGTGTATAAATGATACGATCAATGAGATTGTAAGCATACCATAGAAATCAATACTCATACTAAAGTAGGAACCAGAACAGGATGAAGTCGGGTTATGTCTTTTTGGGGAGGTAGGTAGGGTTTAAGAAAAAATGATCGAAGGAGGCAGTCGGCACATGCCCGTCAGGATAAGTGACTAGCAGTGGTAATATCAAAAGAAATAGACAACGTGAAACTCGAGAATTGTAAAGGTGATGGCGTTTTGTCAAATTACAAAATCAACGAGTGATAACTCTAACAATAGTTACAGAAAAATGTAAGCCAAGTATGGTAGGCAGTCGCAGAAAAGAAATTCCGATAGTTGAAATAATCTTTTAAGAGATTTGGAAGTGGACTACACAACGCTGATAAAAAATGTAATAAAGAAATGTTTCATTGTGGGGAGGTTCAGACGACTGGACCCTTCCACTTGAGCTCGTATTTTATAATAATCAACAGTGAAGTATGAGAGAATTAACTTTAAAATCACACCAGAAATTACAAGCAGGAGACTATCCCATTACACGTAATGAATGGTGACCGGTCTGTTACAGAACAGTAGCCGCGAAGTGACGACGGTCACCCAAACGCACTGCAAGGTACCGTAGAAAATTTTCTAACTTCTAACTTTCTTTTCTAATTAAGAAATGGTCAGGCTACATTTGGTGAAGGCGCTATAGATTATAGCCAATGAAGTAGAGAAGGGTTAAACTGTAATATTGGTTTTTGCCAAATTTCATAATTTTGTAATCACGCCAAATATAATGTAATTCTGCAATCACACCTAATGTACTTGTAATTGTCGCCAATAACCAAGTTGCTTATCCGACTATAAATTAATTTAATTAAAAATAAGTCGCGGAGGATGTCATTAAATGCAACAATGGGCAAGCGCAAAGACACAAGCAACGCGGGTGTTGCAAGAGGTGATTTTCGGAGTTCGTAACTTGGTGCTAGTGCGAGCAGACAAGCCGCGGCGCCAAGAGGAGTGGAACGCAAAGCGTCAACGCTCCAGCGTTCCGTACCTCGAGAACAACGAGACACACAGGCACCGAAAGACGAGGCAGCTACAACACGGGCGCTCAGCATGTGCTAATGTTGTACAAAAGAGTACGTTCAGTCTAACCTAACCATTAATATTATTGAACTATTAAAAAAGGCGTGAGTTTTTACAAATAATATAATTAATAATAATAATATAATAATAAATAATAATAATAATAATGTTCGGACCGAGGGCGCAGACGGTTGCGGCAGCGGAGGTTCGCGTTCTGCGTAGACATGGTCGTATTTGTGATTGTCCTTCACCCCTCATCATCAACGTTCATATCATAATTCACACATCAAAGCCTAACCTTGTTGTACTGAGGTATTCAGCTGAAAAGCTGATCCTGTGAAAACTACACACGTTATCGTGTTGCGTGGTCATTAATGGCCAAACGAAAAACATAAATACAATAATAATAATAATAATAATAATAATAATAATAATAATAATAATAATAATAGCTCGTACGGCATGACGCATGACTTTCGTTACGTCTAAAACAGCGATTTCTCATTGATTTTTCCTGTGAAACGAGAGATGTCTAATACAAATATTTATCCAGAACGCAATAGAATACAAGACATTGGGCAAAAGCTATTTTGGGCTATTTAAGGTGAAGCGAGGACATAGATCAAAATATTACTGAGATCTAAACCGGACACAGCAAAAGAAAACGATTTATTACTAAAATCATGATTTTATGTTGGAAGCTCATTATTGAAAGTCTGAAGGAGAGAGTAAAATGACTATTTAACGCAAAGGTTGCTATAATCAAATTCTAATTACAGAACACTGTATGCGCATAAGAAAATGAAGCTAAAATATGAAATATGAGATAGCAGCGTTCGTACGGAAGTTATATAACGTTATTATTTTGAACTGTGTGTTCAAAGAAAGAAATCAATACTAGTGGCCTTCGCGCCTATCCCTGTAGGCAAAGAAAATAACGAACATTAGAGTAGTTTTTAACCTTACTACTTCAAAATGCACTACATGACGTCGGATTTGTGTTGACGTCCTGGTATCTTTCAAAGTCGTCGCCGTCAATATTGAAGAGAATGTCTATCTAAATATGAACCGTAAGTAAACAACCGGTGCTAAGGTATCAACATGAGATGTTCACCCAGTGTAGTATACTATATGCGTTCCGTGTTTTTCATGTTCTTGCTACGTACACACGCAGAAAACGAAGGTTTTTGCTACTCCACTTTTTTATAGGTACCCCCCCCCCCATTGCTCCTGTTCCTTTTCAGAAAGCGATGCTGCCATCACTGCCTTACTCTTAGAGAGCCCGATGTAGTTTTATTTCAAATTGTATAAATGATGTCGTTCGCACAGCAGCTTTCTTTCCATATGTATATTTTTCACATTTTCGCTACATATAAAAAATAGTCTACAATACAAAAGTTATCTTATTTTGCAAAAATGGATTGTTACAATTGAATGGGTGAAAACCAGAACGGTGTGATATTTTATAAATTCTGCGAAATCTCTTTATCTCTTTACAGTCATTATCTCTGTAAAATCGTGGTGCTTTGTTTCATCATCAGGCCACGATTCTGATTACCTAAAATCATTTACAAGTCACATACGTCTATAATGCACTAATGAAAAGATGTCATAATCCGAACACTGTTCAGAATTAAAATCACGGCAGTTCAATTGTTCATTAAAACCACGAAAATACATTACCAGTGAAATACAGCCTAAAATAAACTGTTTTTCTCATAATTTTTAAAACGTCACTTACACCGATTTGGGTTTCACTCATACAATTATAATTCTCATTGTCGCCCATACATTCAGTCCGTTAATACACACGCATGATAATCATAGAAAGCAGAGCCTACCGATGCCGTAGTAAGGAAGCACCACGTTTTCAGCATAGGCAATTAATCCCAGGACATGGCGTCTTCCGGACTGCAAAGTTTCATGAGAAAATCATTACTGGGGCTCTGACGATGTTTATGATTCTGTATAATATCAAAATTTTAATATTAGTATTTTTATCCGTAAATATGTTTCTTAATACCTATTTATTCAGTAATATTTATATCCCTAATACAATGTTGACGTTCAAGTACAAAAAGTTGAATACTCGCAGAACTATAAAGTGACGAATGATGATTTCAATTATAATTATCTACTCCCATTGTATTATTCTTTCCTTACATGACTGCAGCTCGTATTTCTCCGATAGTCATACAAATGTAGCTTTCAACTAGCCGCAGTGATGTTTGCAAACCAATAATTTTAACGTAATCTATCATTTATTATTGTTCTTTCAAAACGTTATCAGATCTGATATCAGATACAAGATCGTGAGATTGTGTATTTTACAGGGCGGAGAAAAAGCGCAAGGGGTGACGGCAATGCCCTCCACTGTTTTAAACATCAGATTACTTTTATGAAGCTTCAGATGGTCATTGTATCAAATATTAAATCGAAAAGAAGTACAAATACTCCGCTAAAATGATATTTTTAATAAACTGATTACTAACTTAATTTTCTAGTTCGTTAGCACTTGGTAGTAGTAGTAGTTAAAGTGGTCACTCAGTGACCTTATGAACAGTGAAATGAAGACTGCTATGATGTTCTGTTTTTTTTTCTGTCTGGCTAATTTTGTAATAATTATTCTAACGGAAAACCAGGTAATGAGACAACAAAGTGCTAAAATGTTGAAAGGACTTGAATCAAACAAGGAATGTACAACGCCAAAAGTACGCGAAATGAATCATGTCTATGTGTAACTTGTATTAATTTTCACTGCTTATAGAAAAATACTACATGAAATTTTATGTAATTGTATTAATACAAAGGTATGAAGTACATTACGACACGAGCAGGCAAAGAACAAGTGTCGTCACTTCATATGAGTACATCATTGAATCATTTCATAATATACTAAGTCACATAGAGATTCGCCTTCAATTCGCAGTTTCATTTACAAGGAAAAACGTTCAAGCCGGTTTTGACCCAAACGCAATGCGGTTGCCATCGCAGTCTTTATGCCCGTTTTCTTATTATATTTCTATATGCTTGCCATAACTGCCTTCCAGGAGTTTTAAAATTTCATTGACTTGCATTGCAGGGACATTCATTATTGCTCACTGGTTCAATGAAGGCGTAAGATTAGATACATATGCTAATTATCGATATTTAATAATTGGCCAATTGACCCTCTCCGAGGGTCTCCCCCGCATGCAAATCCACCCCTCTGCCCCTGTCCTCTCCGAGTCTCCCGCGACCTCCGACGCTGATCCGTCTCGACCTGCCTGCTTCGCCGAAGGCAGCGCCGCTGCGTGTCCCGTGTCCGGAGTTCGCAACTCGCCCGCGGCCCGACGCACCGCTCTCTTGTAGCCCCGCGGCAACGCACCAGGCGACGTCTCCGAGGTCACTGAGGTAATACACATTACCCGAAGGAAGCCCCGAGGCCCTTCGATCGGACTCGGCGGAAGCTTAGAGCTTGTCCCGCTGGTGGGAGATACTTGGTTGGTCAAAAACTCCGCCAGTCGACGTGTAGGTCTCATTATCCTGCGGTGGAAGGACACCCCTACCTCCAGCAACAAAACATGCACTCCCCTTGCAGGACTAATGACTTAAGCAGTTGAGGGGCCTGGAACCATTAATCAAGCAAACTCAAGGGCAACAAATGTAACGGAATTATGATAACACGAATTTGAAGAGGAAAAAAAACCCAACTCGAGTTTTCGAATACTTCGACATATATTTTTTTTCAAAATATTAAAAATTTCAAAATTCGATTTTATTATTTCTTTTAATTGCATCAAAGTTCAAGTTATTCCAATATGTTCGTAGACTGGATGAAGCGGGTTTAAAGAAAACACATATCGAATAATTGGAGTTATTGGAATTCGATTTATGACGGTTACAGGCAACTATAGTTAGTGCTGCAGTGACGGATTCAAAGACAGCAAAATTCGAGTCGCATCATGCGTATTTTAGTTTTGACACGTTTTCTAAACCCATCCGATCGTATGTAATACTTCACTTCAGCATCACACACTCGTTTCTGAAAACAAATTAGAGTAACAATTTATCTCACAGACATTCAACTACATGGTAAGGACATTAAATGTTAAGATCGAACAAATATGTTACTTTAATTTAAGAGTAAATATGTAGAAAGGGAACCTTAATCATAACAAGGAGTTCTTAATTTCACAACTTATACTCGTGAGCTTTACAGAGAAACTTGTCTTCGCGGATTGTTCTGGATACTGTTTGATTTAGTGATCATTTCCCAAAAATTGGGTGGTTGGAAACAGTCAAGAACCGAAGCAATTCTCGAAAATAGGTGACAGCGACTGTGAGCTTGAGCTGTGAGCCGTAGAGTACAATTTGTCACGAATATTTCGCAAAAAGTTCACGTTATCGACTGCCCTAGTTCTATCTTTCTTCTCCAATAACATGCAAAATTGTCGGCAATGACTTTCAATATGAACATTTTTTCCCTGAACTGTACCACAAATCTTTGGAGTAATTTGCTTTTTATATGGATTACCACAAGGATTAATTTAAGAACGCATATCGTAATAAACTAAAAATGAATACAGGAGCTATTTTAAAATACTTCACAAAAATGCTCTAAATTCCTCTTATTTCCTTAGGGTTTTGAGTGGTATCACTTTCCATGCAGAAAAGTAATATGTCATGGCCAGCACTAAACTTCCTTTCACTCAATTCCTTTCTAATGCACTTACTCTAAATATTCATCATTCACCAGTGAGAAATACTTCTTGGCCATCAAGAAGCTCGGTTTACGTAATACGAAAGTCTTTAACTTCGAGATAAACTAATTACCTTCCATAATGTACCGCAATCCCCTATTTCCTGTTAATGTGCAGAAGGACGATGAACCGTTCCTGCAGAGAGGTCAGCACGTATGTCGTTACGCAAACGCTGCGCGAATGAAAAACCTTAAAGAGGGAACGCAATAAAACAAAGCGAAGCGGGAAAAGAGCAGTTATGCTGTACTGAGGGTTTCCTTCCTGACATCGTGACTACTTTCGTTTCTCTCCTGCGAAGCGAATGTGCTTCTCTTCCCGCTACGACATACTTGGCGCCTCATACACTGCAGTTGCTTGCGAAGAAATCAATACGATCGTTCTCGAGACATACGCTGGAGATTACCCAATATGAGGATAACCTACGTAGACGTAATTTAGAAAAGTACAAAGAAATGGCATCCTTGAATATTGGAAAAGGAACTTTATTTATTATAAAATGAATTACAGTATTAGAAAACTCTTCCAAACATTATATAAACATTTCCTGACTGACTTTCAATAAACGTTTAATGTAATCGTAATTAGTTATTTCTAGAATGAAAGGTCATAAGTTCATTTCAAATAATTATTGAATGTGAGTAACAAAAAAATGTATGAATAAAAGCTACAGTATCAAATGATCAGTAGCAATCAGTTCCTAACTCGTATTGTAACAGAAATATAAGGATGAAATTTCCTCTCATTAACCTGACTCTGCATAGAAATGAAATACAAAATATGTCTGGTATTTTTTTTTTCAATACACAAATTTTGTGAATTCCAAAAAATGTTATCGTCGAACTAATTACTGCTTATTTCATTTAATTGAATCGTCCTTCAGCAATACTTTGTTTTATAAAGGCATATAGAGTGTATTGTACTTCAAACTGAATTCCGCGAATTCTGTTGAAATTGGAAAAATGGGAGAAATAAATTATAATACATTCAATATTCGTCTTTTCACCAGAAAATCGTTTTTCCAGCAGATAAGATTGTCAACAATAAATGCCTTTTGTAGTGTATGTCTTATGGAACGCAGAAATCTCGGAGGGAGGTACTTCTCGGAAGGACAACAAACCTTTATTATCGCACAACCAGTTATTATTTAAAGGGACTTAGTCGGAGCAGTCACTAATATGCTAGTCCATTCATAACAGGTGGAAATTTCACCTGTGTCAGAATATATGTTGATATATGTACAGCTATTTTAAGTTTTAATTTAGCAATGAACGTTATATAAGATAAATTAAAAACAAATTACTTACGGACGTATATTCGTCAGTTTCGTGTTGGCGACTCTTGTCGGCAAACAATCAATTACTACATTTTTAATATTTTTCGATATATTAACAAGTATCAATAAAATTAGTCTCAGTAACAGCATTTCTGGGTACTTGACGAAGGCGAACAAAATTACCGTTCTTTCGTTACAGCAATTATGAGGTAAAACAACAGATATAAAATTACGTTTGATTGCTCCCTTGATTTTGTTGTTCAAGATATAATAACACGACATACGTAAAGTGTTCGGGAATCAAACGAAACGAGGCTTCGACACAACGCTTTTGCGCCCTTCCGTTACAATCCCAAGCGCCTGCCAAGGTCAACCCGCAACACACATCTCGCGGGAGAATCGCCTGAGAGGTTGAGCTCAGCTCTGAGACCCGGCGTCTCTCACAAGCCGCGCGCCGAACAGTCTATCCCGCGGCCACGCGCTTTCCGATTGAGGAGCGAAGACTTTAACATCGACAGTGGCTTAAAGCGCAGCCTGCCACCTGCAAGCCCTGGCTGAGGGACGCGCGGGCTACCGCACGCTGGAAAACAATACGCTGGCTACGGTAGGCTGTCGCCCTTGCAACAAGCACGTTGCTACAGAGCTAGAACGCAGTCTACGATAGTCGTGGATGTGAAGGTCGGTTGCCGTCACTGCAACAAACAACTTTGTTCGAGTGATCAGGGTGAAGGTGATGAACTGCTTTCAGGATGACGTTTGTCTCTAAATATTTTCGAACAGGATAAAAGTCGCATGAACTCTTAGTAGACATGTTTCGATAAGATGAAATCTGCGCGATATGTATTAACAATTCTCTTCGTTTCTTAAATTCTTGTGTATTTTGTTGTTTACTACTATCACCGTACTTTAAGTTCGAAATATATAATTCAAATATTATTCCAGCAGTTCAGAACCCATTAAATTTACTTGTAGTCGTATATCTATTTGCTATTATAAAAGCCTGATTTCTGAAATTTCGGACAGTTTGAAATATATTGTTATATTTTAAATATGATAATCCGTAAGAAACATTAGAAAAAGTTGCTAATATGTGTAAGGATCTCTTTGATTCGATAAATAGGAAATAATAGAAGTTTGATTTAACACATGGTGGGTTTGACAACGCCAGATTTTAAACATCGTTGAAAATGTTCTCCGCTACATTGTCGTTGAACGCAAAAAAATACATTCAGCCCGTAGCTGAACTCTCTTCTCGTAGTCTTCGATTAACAGTAATTACAACATGTACTTTGAAGTAATTTTGCAGCCGTTAACTTAACTACCATCACATTTCCTTGTGAAATACAATGCATGAGATCTCCGCTTAGCGCTACAAAGCGTAGTTTATGTTCCTCCACACGCGTAAGGTATTTACGTCTTCACACACTCACGCACTCAACAACTCGCACATCGCAATCACACAAGCTCTCCAGGGACGAATACAGGAATTGACTCACCATATGCAAAGCTGCTCCTTGCGAGACCAGCCGCATGCTACATAAACACACTGTTCTTGAAGTAGTAGTACTTTTACACATATCCACTCTAGAGACACACGCTGCGAGTTCCAGGTTATATCTCTATTCGCCTCAACAGAACAAAACCAAACAAAGAGGAGAGGCGAAAAAAAAAACAACTACACCCACTTTGAAACCACACACGGCATCGACTTAGGGAACAACCATCCACTGGTGGAGTTGACGGTAGATGTGAAGCAAAGAAATTGTTTTAATCTTTATTTGAGGCCGAGCCTTCTACATCTCGCGTCCGAGGGTCACCAGCCTACAGAGCGAACTACCCAACGTCCGCAGGGCGGGGAGGCCGTGAAAGGCCGCGGGAGGCGGCGCAGTTGGCGGCGGAGGCCGGGGGAGAGACTCCGGCGTCGGCGACGCGTCGCTGGCCGGCCGGCGGCGCTGTCAAGCGAGGGAGACAGAGGCAGGCAGAGAGCAAAGTGCGAGAGACGAGAATAGAGAGGAGCTAGAAGTGCTGGCGATTCATGCCGCGCCAGTGGCCCGCTGCGCGTCCGTGCACCGACTGGCGCGGGGACTCGCGTAGCGTTGCCGGGCACGCCGCCTGGCGGCGCCGCCGAAACCGCCCCCACTCTGCCCCCGCCCCGCCGCAAGCCCTGGCGCCGGGGCGCGCCGGGCGCGCGCCTCGCAGACTTTCGGTCCTGCGCGGGCGGGCCGTGCGACCTGCGCCCGCGCCCGCCGCGACGCCGTCGCCGGACCTCGCGACGCCCGCGTGCGCGACTCGCCGACGCCCGGCCTCCGGCCGCGTCGTCGCCGGCGCGAACGCCGACGCCGCTGCAGTCGGTGGACGGCGCTCCGAGCCACAGGATCTCGAGGTGGTTGTGGGCGGCTCTATGGGCTTCTCGCGGCGTAGGAACCAGTGCGATATTTCAACGCTACCATCAGATTTAAATACTGGTCACCTCACTTGTAATTAATAATTAATAAAAATATTTTGTTTAGGACAAGAGTACAGTTTCTTAAACTGTGGCGTGCCGGACCGATGCAACCAAGTACCTGGGGATTTGAAGGGTCTGCAACGAGGAAAGCGCTGCGTTCCGCCACATGGGTCAAAGGACCGCAAAGGGTTAAGCCGAGGTGTCGCCGCCCTGCCTTCTCTGGGCTACTAGCTATGCGAGATAGCACCGGAATCTAGATAAGCGCCACTCCCAATATGCCTGCTCTACTCAATTCCCACGTGTATCGGGGACTGCGGACACGACAAAGACAAGAGTCGAACTGAGGGTCTCCCGGACTAACGCTCAAGTAGCTCGGAGCCCTAAACACGTCCGCTCACAGCGCCACCTTGCCCCTAACGGCGTGAGTATCGCCGAAATCTAGAGCCACCAGACGCGGGATTTCAATGGCCTCGTTGGACTTGGGACGCCGGACGGGCCTCGTGGGTGCCAGGGCACATTCCATCCGAGATAAGCCGATTCAATTGTATCTCTGGTTTTCTACTGTTTCCCGTTCTCCTTCCATGATTATTTCAATATCAATCATGACATTCACTTTATTCTGATGCACTCGTCTCAGGAAACCATGGTGTAACAATTGATGAATTGAAGCACGCCACAGCCACAATCTCGGTGACGCGGTGGCTGCTGACGAGGTACTCTGTTCGGAGCTTCCACTGGGCTGTCGCCGACGCCTCTGCAGGCGGGGTTCGGCGCTGCGAGCCACGGGATCTCGGGGGTGGTTGTAGACGTGGGCTGCTCTATGGGCTCCTCGCAGCGCAGGAACCAGTGCGGCTTTTTCAGGCTACCTCCCGATTTGAATATTGGCCACCCCTCATGTAATTAATTATGAGCCATGCTCATTTGATTGATCTTCGGTTATCTAGGGTTTCACTGTCCCCCTTCCACCATTATTCCAATATCAATCATGACATCCACTCTCATGCACTCGTCTCTGTAAACCAAATGGAATGCGGGATGTGTTTGGAAGCCATCCAGCGGCCACCCTGCGGCCATCCAGCAGCCATCCAGTGACCCGTCGGTGTCGTAATCGTTGCGATCGAGGTACTACGTTCGTAACTAAGGAACTCAGAGGTAGTTGTGTCGTAGGCACCCTGATGCTGATGCTGACCCACAAGTGTCACAGACTGCTCTGTTACGCCGTCTTTCTTTCAACCATTCAATCATTATCATTCATGGAAACCACGTCATTCTTATTCACTCAACCCACTGAACCATCTCCAGTTCTGAAAAATTCTGCGATTACGTTTCTAACGCTCGACTCCATCTCAGCAGACGCCGCTGCAGTCGAGGTATGGCTCTTGAACCTACGGGAACTCGGGGGAGTTAAGTAACGGACAGGTGTATGCCTGACCAAGAGGGTACGATCAAGAAACTACGTGTGAATATGTCGCTTGTTTCATCAGGCCATCTCATGGCTCACTTGTTTGCTCTTTTATTTTTGTTTTGTTTTAATGGTCACCCTACTGACGCAGTCTCCGTACGATTATTAATGACAAAAAAGGGTTCACTTCGTTCCTTCAATATTATGCTCAAGATACTTCTCATTTCACCATTAATCCATACATTTACTCTTATCAACATAATAATTGAATCAACTCATTGTCGTTCGTTAAGGGGTTCCTGATCCGATACCAGCAACGCTCGGCCCACCCGATGGTTCTGCAACTGCGCTCGGAAGTTTGAGATATAGAGAATAAGCGACCGACAGAGTAGCAATTAGGACAAATTTGCACTCAGACGTATCCCAGGATTCAAATCCTGATTAATCAATAAGTTATGTGAGAAAGTTTATATTCGTTTTATGGTTACTCTGTGCCTTTTATCCCACTATTTCTCTATTATCTTCCATACTATCAACTTTATTATCCGAAGCTAGATTCTTGTCCCTTCTCTACCGAGGTTGAGAGCGTAGGCTTCCGCGGCCGCAGTTAGTATTTACTTGGCTGTCCGGGTGACGCTGCGTCCTTGGCGAAGGTGCCGACGTTTCCGTCGCCATTCTGCGACCTTCCTCAGGGTGTAATGCGCGGAGATGTACTGCGCACGAGTTTAAATCGGGCTTAGTTTCTCCTCTACCAGAGTGCCGGTTGCCCGGGTGGTCACATCTCCGCGCATTACGCTCTGAGGAAGGTCGCAGAATGGCGACCGAAACGTCGGCACCTTCGCCATGGACGCGGCATCACCCGGACAGCCAAGTAAATCTACGGAGGTTCTTTTTCATTCACTAATCAACCAATGTGCGTGCGGAATTACGTTTCCATACCCCCGACGCTCATCTCTGAACTGACTGCACTGTCCTCCCGCAAGGGGGAACCGACGGCGTGAGGGTCAGAGACTCCGAAGTCCATCAGGTTCCCAGTTTCTTGGTGAAACTCACGTCGTTAGCGCAAAGATGGGTGCAGTGAGGAGGCGGTGTTAAGATTCTGGTTACTCGGACTTGCCATTAACACGTAAGTTGGGCCCCTATGCGCCGACCTTGGGAGCAGGATTGGGAACGGAACGTGGTCCCGCACCCACGTAAAGAAGTCCGTCGAGGCCATTGAAATCCCGCGTCAGGTCGCTGTAAATTCCGACAATACTCACGCCGTTAGTGTCAGGTTCGCGCAGTGAGTGGACGTGTTTGGGGCTCCGAGCCGCCTGGACTTTATTCCGGGAGGCCCTCAGTTTGACTCTTGTCTTCGTCGTGCCCGCAGTCCCCGATACTCATCGGAATTGAGTAGAACAGGCATATTGGGAGTGGCGCTTATCTAGATTCCGGTGCTATCTTGCATAGCTAGTAGCCCAGAGAAGGGAGTGCGGCGCCACCGAGGCTTAACCGTTTGCGGTCCTTTGTCCCATGTGGCGGAACGCAGCGCTTTCCTCGTTGCAGACCCTTCAAATCCCCAGGTACTTCATTGCAGTGGTCCGGCACGCCACGGTTTAAGAAACTGTACTCTGGTTCTAAAGAAAATAATTTTATTTAAAAAAATACATTTTATCTTGTCTCTAATTCATAATACATAAATAAGAAGTCAAAGTTTGTAATTTTGAAGGGAATGATACCCTTCAAAACAATTTATTGGATGTAGGTCTGGTTTTCTGGGACATGTCTTACAAAAGAACACTGTTTTTCCTTCCTCTTTGAGTAGTTATGCCGCTGCACACGACATAATCTTTGCCTACTCTGTTTTCTTGTTGATATAAATAATGCTGATTTCCATTTAATCACCCTTCTTTATCAAGACTGCATTGTTTTCCCATCCTGGCGCTATTCTTACTTCGAACACCTTGCACCAAATCAATCACTAAGCTTTACAAAATTGGAGATGCGTTAATTGTTTTTGCAATTTATTTAATTAAGAATTTAAAAAACATGTTTACTGTCAATACTTATATCAACCGGAAAACAATTTGTGCCACCAATTGGTGGATTTACGCGTAAAACTGTAGCTCGAAATGTAATGGTCAGCTCTATCGACAGAACTTTTTTTTCGTGTAGGAAATAATTACTTTTGGTTTATTTATGACTACTTGGGTTTGCTTCACTTTCACTGCGTCGGGGCTGGCATCATGAATGATGACAACATCAAAACTTCTCTCTTATCTTTCCATGACAGAACCATGACACCATTCATCGTGTACGCAGTAACGTGGTGTTTCTGAACTTTTCTTTTCTTTTTCTGTATGTAGTCGGAAATGCATACTCTGTTTCTGTTGAGTATTCACATGAAATCACACTTCATGTGTGGTAATACATGTCTGTATATATATATATATATATATATATATATATATATATATATATATATATCCGGAAACCAACACAATTCACAGACTGTAATAGTTCTTTACATAGATGCAGCATCCAATGAATTTGATGAAATCTAGTGCGATTAGAAACCTCGGAAAAAATGGCTTATAAGTAATCCATTCTTTGGAGAAATAATTTTGGTGCGTGGTTTTCGTGTTAATACCATATTTAATGTAACACCCAGATATGCTTTCATTTCTTCAACGGATACTGGTTTCCACGAGTTCCAAACAGAGCCTTTTTGAAGCGGCTTCTCACTTGCGTATTTATTCTTTCTTCAACAATTATTTTATATAAACTTTTCTGTGAAAAAAGCTGAAATGCTTCAATTGGCATTGTTGAAACTGACCTTGCTTGTGGCTGAAATCCAGCTGATGTAGCGGTAAAACGTTGAGAATGTAAATTGTTGTTTGGCGCAGAGATTCACCTAATCACCAGCAATGTCTATAGATTGCATTGTATAAGTGGGGACCATATCATCACTACTATCACTTTCTTCATATTCTTCAGAATCACTTGAGAAAATATTTGCAGATTCTTCATTAACTCTTCTCCCACCTGCGGGGCAACGCTACAGTCGGGTCAAACTCAAAGCTGCCGACGTGTGTGGTAGTGTGAGGCATGTGAGTAAGGGGTGAGGACAGGGCAAGGAAAAAGAAGGAACTATAGTGCGCATTCCGTGGCTGATTTTTGACTCTTGCATTCACCTGGTGCGGATTGGAGAGACGTCATACAACTACCGGATAGAGGAGCCGGTCGCTACAATTCTCCTCCAGACAGCGGCTGAATCCTAGCTAAGAAGCTAGTGTCAACAATCCTGCCAACGTTAGGATTCAAACCTTAGGACCTCCTAGTCATAGGCACTGAAGTGACATCACTTAATACTCTGAGCCACCTAACTCTTTACAGGTGCTCGACGTATAGGCCCATGAGCTGTGCCATCAGCGCCAAAAGTTCGAGACTTGCTCCTTTCCTCTCATAAATGACCAACATCATTGACTCACTACAACACTACTTCTATTGTCCAAAAGAGCTTGAATCATGACCTATATGACATGGTCATGAACAATGAATGTAAACTAATTTACATCATGTGAGACAACATCATATTGCAATTCATTTGAAAATGTTTTGTATTACTCAGCATTCATCAACTTTCTGACATGAATAAGAACCCCAAAATGACCGAAATTTTGCTGAGGAATTATTCACTCTATGTAAGTTTAGAAAATACTGAAGGATAAATAAGCTATTCCTTATAATAAGAAAAAAGTGAATTGTCTAGATCAGCGAATTAGAGAGTACAGCTGGAAAGGTGAAATAACAAAATTTACCTGCGTTATGTCAGTTCCGTCGCCAAGGAAGGCGGGCCAAATGCGGATGTTCCTCTTGGGTGCGGTAGCGAGTCAGTCGTCCTCATCGTGAGGATCATCCCTTCAAGATAATCACCACCTTCAAAGTAATCATGAAAAATCATCTTAAAAATCATTGATGAACACAGTCACAGTGATAAAGCACCGCTAATTATTGGAAAGTTTTGAATATATTTCTATTATTTTCTTAATATTTTAACTCACTATATATACATATTATTTGGTGAGCTTGTTTAATTCATGTTATATGCTAAGGAAAGATTATGAGTTTTGCATCATCTATTACATCATCGACCCAAAACACGGCAAATGTGTTAATGCAAGGTATGAAAGCAGTCATGGAGAGTCATCATACATATTAAAGATGCAGTTAAATAATTAGTATTTCCCGAATTTTTCAAAGGACAACAACATGTTCGCCTATAACCCGCTACACATGCTGCAAAGCGTTAGGTATAAATAACGTTGCCGCGTGTACTCGAATACGTACGTAGTATATGTAATCTGTACGTAGTATAATCAATGCGTGTGTAGGTAATCTAATCCCAGGGTTGTATAAGACGTCAATGTTTCAAAATTCATTTAAACCATGCAATAAACATTTCGATTTTCATTTATTATACTTAAAATTGGGGATTTTTAATCTTAACTAAGCCTTGTAAAATTCGTGGAAGAATCTTACTTATTCCGTATAACCTATGAATTCAAAGCAATGTTAACAATTAGGTAGGAAATTATCATAAATATAGGAAATAATAATAATCAATCTATAAAAAACATCAGTCATTATTTCTGCAACAAGCCAATTATTAATATCAGAGTTCTTTATTTTCTACGTAATAAATGGAAATGAATATGAATTCAAGTATTTTACAACTCGAACTACAAATTGACCTTCACTTTATAGACAACTGATTCATTTCAGAATAGTTTGCCCTGTCTGCAAATTGTGAAGCGAAACATGACTCCTACAGTCAGACATTTGAATTCGTACATAGATTATTCCATTTTCATCAACGGTCTGTTAAAGCATCAATTTACAAAATTCCCTACGTCTTAAAATTAATATGTTAAATTTATAACACAATACATTTTTATATTCAACGTGATGATATACGAATAACAGATCCCCGTTTACAACTCTTTTGTAATTATAAAAACGTGAAATTATGAAAATGAAATCATTATCTCCAGTCGTAAAAGAAAAAGTCCGTTCACAATTTCTATTGACAAGTACAAAAGTAAAACTGAACATAAATGACAACAATTAAAATATACGAACCCTCTAAAAACGCCAAAAAGTACGTTCAATCGCGTATATGAAAATATAAAGTTTTCATTATTATATTAATTATATAACCACGAGTGTCGAGATATCGACATTTCTCTTCGGTCCCATTCATGAGAACAAGAAATAGAAAGGCAAAAGATTTTGTGGCCATTAAATCGTAAACGGTTCTACAAGATTATTCCAGAACCACGCAATCGAAAGGAACAATGCTTCCGCGCAATTTAATGGCAGCCCATATCTCCCACTTTCCCACGCGCTTCGGTGGCTACAAAGGCGGCGGAGTTCGACCTCGAGGGCTCTTTCTTTCGGAGTCGATCGCTTAAAATCGATAGCAACGTAATCGAGAAGTAATAGCTCATATGGCGCCAGAAAAGTTGCTTTCGGCTACAAAGCAAATAAATATACCCACAATAAAAAAGAATAAATGTCTAATGTTCCGCTGCAAGATTTAATTCGTTGCGAGGAAAAGTAATCTTGGATGACCCAATGAAGAAATTTGAAATAAGAAAAGGATGTATAGCGTCTAGGCATCCTCATTCACTAATAATAATAATAATAATAATAATAATAATGATAATAAATTAACGTACCCCCTCAATTCTGTGGAGACAATCATGGATTGGTGACATGCTTACATTCATCCTAGAGTTCCGTAATACAATATGTGCCGTAATTACAAATTTGTAACGTGTGTTATAATTAAATTCTAGTTCTCAGAATTCCTTAACTAGACTAAATTGTATGGATGATTCAATAATGGAAGAAAAATGTATGTAAAACTAAACATATTGAATCGTTAACGCGTGAGCTTGGGTGCAATAAACTAACAAAGAAAATAATGCTTATACCATTATATTCGTTTAAAAACGAAATTTATTGTCTAATATGCCCTTTTGGTACGGAATAATATTACAAAACACCGACAGTCACCAATTATGTACTGTTATTGTTATTATTATTATTATTATTATTATTATTATTATTATTATTATTATATGCATATCGGCCATTTATGACCATGCTTCACGTTATCTTCTGAGACCCGGAGAGAGTAACCTGTCTAATTATAGGAATCAGATTTTTACGGCTGTATTCCTTAATAAGACACTGTTGTTATGCCTAGAATTATGAACAATGAGGTAATAGAGTGATAATGTGGTGAAGGGACAATCACAAATACGACTATGCCTACCTAGGACTCGAACCTCCAGTTTCCTCGGCGCAGACGACGACTGCGGCAACCGTCTGCCCACCGGCATTATTATTATTATTATTATTATTATTATTATTATTATTATTATTATTATTATTATTATTTTGTTTTGGGGCTACAATAGAACTCATTACTTTGAACGATACGGCTTGATACCCCTTCAACACAATGCAACACAGCAGCAGCAACAGAAGTATCGCCAGAAACGGTCTCAAGACCCAACCTTGAACAAGATACACTCTGTCGAGAGCACATTTCCCGAAGAGCAGGCGACAACGTCTTTCATTAGCTAACCGTGTTTCCAATTTCCTCCAGCCGAAAGTGAATTGCGGCGAGGGAAATTCCCGAAACAAGGGCGAAACTTACTGCTTCTTACGCAACATCCGCCATCTGGAGACGCCGACGTCGAAAACAGATGCAGAGAGGTTTATGAATCGTGCGGAAGTTAGCTATGCTGCCGTTTCCCTGCAAGGGGGACACAAGCTTCCCCTTGTTACATGCCGCCACTGGGGAGAAAACTGAATGTGGTGTTCACGTTACGACAATGGAAAGTAGAAAATCACTTAGAAATCACAAAAAAGCAAACAGAGAGAAGGTTGACTTTTCTGAAATAAAAGCGAATAAATGATTTGTACTTTTGAAAAAGGAATGAAAAATGAGATTATTTATTAGTGTGGCTTCCCCTTAACTGCAATGAATGAAGAAGACTAGATGTGAAATATGTAAAACAAAGGTTTGTGGAAATTTCAATTGCCTAGTAATTTCGAATAGTACCTAATGTGTATCCAGAACTTCAATTCGCACGTAGCGCGTTTGTCATGAATGTTTGAGCTGTTTTGAGGATCTAAATATTCGAAGTATCAGAAATAGCATAATCAGTCACGTAGAAACTATGCCGCAATCATCCTTACAACAGGAACACGTATATTTCTTTTAATATGGCATCATTGGAGAGATAACCGAATATGGTTTACATTTCATTGTGACTTTGGGAAACAGAAAACATATGAAATGGCAAACTTATGAAATGGAAAAAAAATGAAAGCAGACGTTACTAGTGATGATATCCTCCTCAATCTGAAGATTCTTGGAGCAGCTTGCTCCTAGATTTATGGATAGGTGGTTCCAGTGACAAGTTTGTTATATGATTCACAGCATAGGAGATGGTAGGTGTTATTATGAGGAGTGATGTTGAGAGATGAATGAGTACAGAGATGATATTTCAGATGGGAGAAGTAGTGATAAGAGAATCTCTCTGAGCCACGACTGAAATGGAAGCAACCCTGCTTTATGCGTGGGCGAAACTAAAGGTTTTGGCTCTGCGTACGTTGAAGAAACTTCAAGACTTGCGCAACCGAAGCAAGCTGTTTATTGCTAAACTATTAAAATACTACACTACTAAACTATTACTGGAAAATGCTCGTACCTAAAATGTGAAAAAAATTTTGGAAATACATCCAATGGAAAATATATCCTCTGAACATAAACTTTAAAGTTTTGCTAAGAATTAATCACAAATTTTCTTTTTTTAAATCCACATGTAATTGAAAATTTCCCACTTTTGTCTAAACCTCTGAAGTAAAGGAAGCAAAAGACTAGAAAACAAATTAAATTTATTCAATCTAAACTGGTGGTGCTACAACAGCACGTACTTCGTCGAATTATTTCTAACTCTTGCAATATTCGAAGAAAATATTCTGAAAATGGTGTTAATACTTTATATAAAGTAGCAACCCAAAAAATAAATTCCTCGTCAAACTCGCATGTTCTTGACTTCATGCAGATCGATCGGGGAATATCACTTTTAGAGAAAATCGTCTGAACGCTTTAAGATAATCATTTACCACAGATGGTCAGTTTTCACGTAAATAAAATTTATGTATCAAAGACCCACAAAATGTGAAATCTGTCTACAAAACGTGTTAGAGGAAATAATGTACTTCATACAGGAAATATATTTATTCACTTTTTTGTAATCAAGACCGACATTTTCTGTAAAAAAATCGCCGGTTTCGGCTGAAGTAATTCCAGCCAATTCTTACTAATACGTAAGTACGTAGTAGGTCAATAAAGTAATAATGTATAAGCTTTTATCCTACATACTTTGCCTGCTTTTAAATATCAGTACCGTTATTGTAATTAGTGTCGGTTGGGTTAATGCCTTCCTTCACAATCGGATATTTCTGTCTATTACTCGACAATTAACATTGAAAAGGCGGCGATAGTCCCCTTTTTATGGGGGGGGAAGAAATGTAAACCTCCTCTTCTGATAGCTTTAAACAGTGGTTAATATTTTATGACGTAATAAAACAAGAACTGAAATGAATGTACATTGTAATTTTCACATTAAAAAAGTAATGTACATGTGATTTATCTTAAATATTGTAACCCATTCTTGCAAGAAAATCAGTAAAGAATGTGAATGTAAAATGTAACAATATGTGGTTAAAGAAATTTTCAGATAGCACAAACGTCTCCTACAGATAAAAATGTGTGCGATTGCTCCGCAGGTACATCTAAATAATTGCATTTAGCACTTTTTTCTGGATTATAAATTCCTAAAATTAATATTAGTTATTAATTTTATTTTAATACAAGTTGTGTAAATACGTGTTTTTTGTGCAAAAGAAATACAAGCGATTATTTCTGCATCCTTTTTTTAAAAAATACGGCTTCTATATGTCAGTTTATACGGACATAGAGAAGCTTCGAAACAGTTTATAGTGTAGTGTTATTTTCAACAGAAGTTGCAGTCGGATTCATATTGCATTTGCTATATATTTCGGTCGGTGTAATTTGCATCATTTTGCAGAGAAAAGTTAACATTCCTGGGAATAGAACTCATAATTTTAAAAAAGGAGACAACTGGGATGTGGAGTTATATTTGAACGAGCCGTACTCATTTTACAAAAGAAACATTTTAACAATATGAGTGAAAAAATAAGTTTAAACAGAAATATCTGAATTATGAAATACTTTGTACATAACTACTTATCAATTCTATATACAGACTAGCTGAGGTATCCTGCGTTGCCCAGGCATTCATTAATCACAATCATTTATTTAGCACGAAAAGGAATGGCTCCCATGTATAATGTTGCCTTCTGTAACCTGCCCTGTTCTACCCTGCCTTAGGCTGCCCCATCCTGCTCTGCTCTTCTCTTCTCTGCTCAGCTCTGCTCTGTCCTGCCTACCCTGCTGTATCTGCTCTGTTCTTACCCAACCTAACCCCTATCCTACCGCAACCTTTTCCCACCCCGCCCGATCTCTCTCCAGTTCGACAGACCCAGGCCCACTCTGTTCCTCCTTTCGTTTGGCAGCTGTAAACAGATTCACGCTCCCTGCTAACATATTTGATCTTCAATAACACAAAGTCTAATCGCGTTATCGAAATGAATTAAAATGGATTTTGTACAAATTTGTATTTGTGCTTTCAAAACTAGGTGAAACACTTTGCTGGATTTTCCAGCCTTTTGCAAGAAACACACGTAAAATTTAAAGACTGTGCACTTAAAGTTCGATTTAAGGACTACAAAATTGAGGTACATTTTAAGAAATCACTTTGAGACAATACAATTTCTTTTCTTTTGAAGGTCGCATGAACAAAAGGTCATTAAGATCAAAACAAAACTGTAGATTTGTATATGCTTACAAACATTTTTTATCAAATTTTATATAATAACTAAACACAGTAGCTCAAAAGGTGTCCGACAAAATAATCAGCATTTTAGTGAAAACTCCATCAAAATCAATTCAGTCGTCTTTGAGATAAAAAATTCCAGCAGTTTCCATTCCCGCTTCCATTCCCGCATCCAGCAGACCACTGTCGTTTCGGCTACCGACAATTCAACGATACAGTCTTCCCCAAACGTCTCAACCACAATATGCCACTGCTATCGCCTCATCACTGTCACAGTTATCGGCAGAGCTGCCACCATCACCATTCCCATCGCCAATCTCTCCGTCCTCAATTCCTCCGCCAAATCCAGCTCCGCTTTGTCCTCCATTACCCCCTTCATCAGACACACCGGTATCCGTTCACCTCAATCACCGTCTCTCTTACCCTCACCTCCAACTCCTCCGCCTTCTCCATCACGTCACCTCCTCTCTCCTCAACCTACGTCTCCCTCCGCGTCTCTCATCCACCACCATCCCTCAGGTCCACCGCCACCACTTTCATCTTCACTTTCTCCGTCATCGCTTCCCACCTCTGCCTCATCCGCCACCCTCGCTTCTGCACCAGCCCCACCTTCACAGCCTCCACATTCACTTCCTCCAATTTCCTCGCTCCCCTCTGGGACTGCCCCCTTCACTGCCCTCGCATCCAACCCAGCTCTACCCCCACCGACTCCATCTTCACTACCTCCGCCTTCCCTTCCAGCCTCCTTCCCCGCCCACGCCCACTCCCACGTCCCAGCTCCACCGCGACACCTTCAATTCCCCCAAACTTCACTTCCACCGCCTTCCCCTCTCACCTGTGCCACCGACTCCTCACCCTACATCACCCCGCCTCAGCTCCACCACCAACGTCTCCACTTTTATTTACTCCTTCTTCCCCTCACATCACAACCACCGGCTCCCCCCTGTCCTCTCCCCCGCCCCAGACCCACCGCCGCCGTTTCAATCCTCATTTCCTCGGCCGTCTCCTCCCACGTCCGCCATCGCCTACTCCACAGCCACCATCCCCCTCTCCGCCACCTGCGCTTGGGTTGCTGTCGCAGCGGCGTCGGCGTCGGCGGCAGCGACGTTGGCTTGGCACCGGGCGCTTTCCGCGCTGACCTCGCAACTCGCCAAGTTGTGCGACCGCCGCGCCGCGCCGCACCGCGCCGCGCGCGGCGGATGTTCTGCTGTCGCCCGAGGAAATGGACTCGCAACCTCCCCCTCTTCCGGCGCGCCTCGGCTTCTGCAGCTTCGTATCTCACCTGCCCGCGGACGGCCCAAGTTGCGCGGTGAAGCGGGCGCAAACTCCGGCCCGCGAGGAGAGACGAGACGAGGCACCGCAAGGAGCGGCCGTTGGCGAAGTGCAGCGCACGGGGTTTGCGCACCGTCTCCGTACAGCGCAGTGGCTTTCGATGTTTGCGCAGACGCTTTTAGGCGGATACGCGGCTTCGTGACAAGAGGCAGCTGTTTGAATTTTAATGGAAAAGATTTTCGGTAGTTCATCAGGTGACAGTATCAACAGCTCGCTACCAAAAATTCACATACAATACATTCACATTACTTTACAACACCTTTCGAGATGATATTAAACGATAAAAAATAGATACAAAAGTTTAAGTCGCAAGTAAAATACTTTCTGTTTTCTCATATTTCTACAACTGTTTCTATACAATTAGAGACTATACCGAACATCCAAAAGCAAAGTAATATTCATTTTAACAATGACCCAAAATATTATTTACCTTTTGGATTGTATAATTCTAAAGAACCTGTAACAAGTTCTGTACTTCGGCTTCTGGGTCAATGACCCCCATCTCGATCAGGTTTTCGTCGAGTTTCCCTGATCCTTGAACTGAGTGACCCCTTGTTTTGTTTCTGGACATAAATGTAACTTCAAAATAACTTCTCCCCATTGCACGTCAACACAGTTTTTAACTGTTTTAGTCGTAAATAAATAAATAAATAAATAAATAAATATATAAATAAATATATAAATAAATAAATATATATAAAAGAAATACATGTGTTCAAACGTCGTCTCTACGATAAACGCGATGTGTTGAAAACGTGCAGGTTGCTCACCATAATTAACCACTTAAAATTTCCTGTATTTGGGTCAAGTACATTTTGTTGATATTTAAACAGTAATTGTTAACGTATGCGTTTCATAATGACTTATTATCTTCTAATTGTTGTAAACTCACTAACTTGCCGACACATTTTTATTATACTCGTAAAGGCTGTTTGTAAGTACTCGTAAAGGCTTCATAAAGGCTTCTCGTAAAGTACCCTTAGCAATTTTATCAACATCTCATGTCGCTTGCAGTCAGACCTCTGCACACATCGGCCTTCTCAACCCAGTCGCTCCTGTTTGCTCTCAGCCTCACTACAACTGTTTCCCCCTCATCCCTCATCTCGCTGCATTACTCCATGCTCCTTCATGCACCTATTTTCTCAACATCAACCCTCTTGTTATCTTACACGCATTCTTTATCATGCTTGCCCCTGCAGTCTTTCTGTACCCCTCTCTGCGCTACTATTTCCTAGACATGTCCCACGGCGCGCTAATACGCCTTGCCGTGCATCGTGCTGTGCTGCTGGGAGATCTGCCTGTAATGCCGTACCACCCCGGGAGAAGGTAGTCACTGTGCAGCAGGGGCTCATATAAGAACTTATACATGAACATACCAACATATTTCCTAAGACACCCTAAATTTAAAAATTGCTAGTCTAAATTAAGTGCTTTATATAATTCTACGATAATATTTTATTTTTTCTCTATATCCTATTTTCTTTATTATAATAATTGAATGAATTATTGCAAATATTTTGATGTGACCATCACCATGAAATTTGTTTATTCAAATCTACACCTTGAACTCTTACCAAATTGTATTAATGAATGTATTGTAAGATTTTAAAAGTAGTTTGCTATTAGAGGTTTTTGGAATTGTCATTATTAAAGGTTATATAACAGAATTTTAGGGTCCAACTTAGTAAATAAATTAAATAAAACATTGTCCATCAGTTCATTCTTCAATATATAAAATTATTTTACTGAACCTAAATACTAAGATAATTTCATATTAGAATTCAGCGCCTGACAACTCGTGAACCTTTTGTGACTTTTTTTTCTACGTTCAGTATTGATATCGGGAAAAAGATAATCTACGGGAAAAAAGAGAATCTAATGGGATCTACGTCACTTAGATATGGATAACTCATTACGTAATTAAATTTATTTATTAATATAAGCCAGTTAACGCACGTATATTGGAGTATGAATCTACAATAGGGAAAAATGAACCCGCTGGTGGTCCTTGAGTGTAGCGGAAAATATAAAGTACGTACACTCCTACTATACATTGTGGGAGGGCGTGGTGCGGAGGATGCACGCGTCGGCGCAACCACCTCATTAGGGGTGGTTAGACGGGGGAGGCAAGGGGCGGGGATGGAGGTGTGACGTACGAGGAGCGAGGGCTGTTGATGGACGAGGTTGTAGGGGAGGGACGGCGGCGAAGAGACCGCGCGATGGAAGATGACGTGGTGATGGAGGAGGCGGAGATGGGGGAGGTGTGGATGAGGGGGTTAGAGAGACAAGGGAAGAGGTGAGGGGGAAGGAAGAATGAGAGGTGGGAAAGAAAGTGAAGAGAGTGTGAAACTCGAAACAAGGATGCAGAAAATTGAGTCCGATAACAAAAGGACTCAGAAAACGATAAGAGTGCAAAGGTTGTGAAGAACAATGTGGGGGAGGGGAGGAGACGACCAAAGGAAGGGGCGGTGGATGAAGCAGGAGGTTGGAGGAGGAGCGTTGAGGAAGAGACGGGGGTAGAGGCGGCGGGGGAGTAAGCTATGAGAAAAAAACGAAGAGGCGTTTAGTAGAGAAGGTGGAGTATTAGAAGTTACGTGAGAAGAATGTGCAAGATCAGAGGTAGTGGTAAGGGCGCGAGATAAGAAATGGGGGAACGTAAAAAAGAGAGTTGGAGGAGGTGGGAGAGTGTGTAAAAATGTGAAAGGGCGGTGTGAGGCAAGAGGGCAAAAGAGAGAGAAAGAGCTTAAATGCGAAGGCACGGGTGGGTAAGGAGAGACGATGAAGAAGGTGGGCGGGGTGAGGGAGGTCGGAAGTCAAAAGACGAATTCGTGTGGAGGAGGCGATAAAAGAGGCAGGAGGAAGACAAATACGAAGCGGGTTATAAGAGGCGGAGTGTTAGAAGGGTCGCGAGGAGAGGTAGTGGTGATGGCGAGGGCGAGAACGAGATAAGGGACGGCAGGATGAAACGGCAGTGGTGCAGCAGGTGGGCGAGTGTCAAATTGTGTTCGGGCAGTGCGAGAAAAGAGGGGAAAAGCGAGAAAAACACAGTTTGGATTCATTTTTCCGAATTTGCATCCGTATTCACGTTTGTTCACAGTATCTGTGTTTAGCAATTCGCTCACGGTTCTTGTTTCCAATTTTTCCCAATTTCAAAAACACATTTCGTTTGTACTCCTTTTTATATTGTTTTTCAATTTCTTGGCAAAATTGCAGCTTCTAGATATTTCCTTGCTCCCTTCATTTATTTTTAAATGTCCTTTCATTTCACCTGACCCCTGTTGGTCGTTTCTTTATCTGTTTCGCATTGTTCTCTCTCCTACCATTCCACCATGAACTTACAAATAATCCTATCTCGTCCATTTTATTTTTACTTACTGATCATATTTCTGTGTTTTCTCCACCCCTAATCCCTTCTTGTATTTGGTACCCTTTGTTTTCTCTTATTGCGCTTAATTTCCAACAATCACAAGAAAAAAAAGCACAGTATTCGTGTGCTCAACGTTTTCGTTGTTTTCCACATCTTAATGAAATCCCACCGGCAACAAACGACTCTGACCGGGTTGAGTCCCGGACAGAGGCCAGATTTTCGCCAATAGCTGAAGTGCGATTTTTAAAACTGTGCACCTGAGCCCCGTCTTCTCATTGCGTATTTGTCACTGCATTTCGCGTCTTTCTCGGGTCGCGCCGCTAGATGTCGCGACCGCATCAACGACGCGGCTCAGATGCACTGTTAAAAAAATGCGAACTAACAAACCTAGATCGAATTCAGCCGCTGTAAGGAGGAGAATGGAAACACCGGCTGTTCTGATCGCGTGGTTTTCCATGTGTTTTTACGATCAAACAAGGCGAATGCCCGAAGCGTACCCTAAGAAAACTGGCCACGAACTAGGCACATTTGTCTTCCACTTCCTTGTCCTATCCTTCTCCTATTAAACAAGGCACATTAACAACTTAAAGCAGTACACAACAGCCATAGTCGGCTGGAACCGTGCCGTGTTGGAGAAGATATCTGCGAGCATAGATATCTCCAAAAAGCCGACATGTAGGTTTGGCACCGGATTTTAAACCATCCAGTGAGGTGGGAAACAACCGTCCACCATTCGGAGAAAATATGCACTACGTAAGGAGACAAACAGCAGTTGACATACTCGAAAACATCGAGGAATGAGTCAGTTAAAAAATTATTTCTCTCAGGCCTGCTATTGAGCCGTCATTTCAATCTACGTACTCCGTGTTTTTTCGCAGAATCTGTTGAGATCCGACTGTGACGGCAAGCGCCCTCTTTTTCATGAGCGCGCGTCTCCGAGACTCCAGGTTCTCGCGACCCCGTGGACACTCACAGCCACGGCGCGTTTCGCTGGCTCACGGCGTGCGCGCGCAGCGCGTGCGTGCGTTGTCACGCTTGCGCGGCGCCTCCCTCTATCCGGGCGCCCTTTCTTCCACTTCCGGCCCGCCCTCACCTCGACCCGTCCCTCCCTTCCCCGTCCAACCCTACCCGCGCCTTCGCTCTGAGGC
>BOPP01000042.1:2542260-2562575 GCA_017312745.1 Gryllus bimaculatus
GGCCCTCTCCCGGCTGGGCTTCGGCCGATTGCTGTCAAAAGCTAGACGCCGCGTGGGGTGGGGACGGGCCCTCTCAATTACGACATCGGTTTCTATTTCGGTGCTCGAAATGCCTCATCTAATACTTATTCAGATTACGCGTCAGGGTAAGTAGTCTTTTTCCATTGCTAATTTTAATATTTCAACTAGAAATCCTTCAAGTCCTCTCAATTAAGTCACCTGTTTCTATTTCGGTGCTCCAAATGTCACGTCTATGATGATACGTATTCAGTTTACTCGTCAGGGTAAGTTCATCTTTTTCCATTGCTAATTTTAGTATTTCAACGAGAAATAATTCAAGCCCTCTCAATTAAGTCACCTGTTTCTATTTCGGTGTTGAAAATGTCACATCTATGGTGATACTTATTCAGATTACTCGCCAGGAGAAGTTGTTGGTTCATCCTTTTCCAATGCTAATTTCAGTATTTCAACTAGAAATAATTCAAGTCCCTCAATTAAGTCACCTATTTCTATTCCGGTTGTGAAAATGTCACATCAATGATGATACGTATTCAGTTTACTCCTCAGGGTAAGTAGTTGGTTCATCTTTTTCCATTGCTAATTTTAATATTTCAACGAGAAATCCATCAAGCCCTCTCAATTAAGTCACCTGTTTCTATTCCGATGCTCCAAATGCCACATCTATGTTGACGTTACTTATTCTGCTTTCTCCTCAGGGTACGTTGTTGGTTCATCGTTTTCCATTGCTAATTCTAATATTTCAACGAGAAGTACTTCAAGTTCTCTCAATTAAGTCACCTGTTTCTATTCCGGTGCTGTAAATGTCATATCTATGATGATACTTATTCTGCTTACTCATCAGAGTAAGTAATTGGTTTATCTTGTTCTAATATCAATTTCACTATTTCAGCGAGAAATTCTACAAGAGACAAAAATATTGTTTTATACAGAGAATACTTGAGCTGGTGAGTGGCATACACAATTTATCGCAATTAATTGTTTGTGTGAACTGTGTTGTTTAATTCGCATCCACAAATTTTAGTAATCACGATTTTCATCTATTTATACTAGTGTTTATGTAGGGTGGCGTAATATGTTTTTAATTTCGTTGCATGTGAATGAAAAAACAATCTAGTATTGCCTGACATTTTCGCAACCCAATATACAAAATAGTTGTTAAAAATACACTGCGATCACAGTATTACGAAGGGTTTGAAATCACAAGCAAACTTTTTGGAGACCAAATAACCTTTTTCTATTGCATGTATATGCTACATTTGTTGAAATTTCTCCTCCATTATCTACCTCCTCTACGTTAGATTGACGTCATTGCAGATTTATTTGCTGTTGCATTGTAATAGACTCCTGATATTAATAACATGGATTTTGTTTCCGTAACGTCCTCACATGTTTGCATTGATGGTTTTATATATTCTTATTTGTCAAATTTATTCCATCGTTTACTCATTTTAAAGGAGGGCTTCACTAATATATACTTAACAATACACCCTTGATTTTGCATCTCACAAAAATGGATTCTCAATTCGTAACTGCTGATCGTAAAACATTTCACAAATTCTTTTATCCTTAATAAAACAACTTACATCATAATAATTTGATTGATTATTTCGTTCTGCTAAGGTAATTCGTCCCGCAAGTGGTTTTTATCACAGAAGGTAGCAGTGTTCTCCCCCCACGTGATGGTGATATCTGGCGCCGAACTACAAGCCGGCTTACCGATTTTTCCCCTACCAGGTATTTCCCACCAGTGGGGCCGGGGTACATCCCACCGCCCCAGCCGGGACATGCTCTAAGCTCCGGCATGTGTGGAAGGTAAAACTTTCTAAGAGTATCTCTCCATTGCTCGTAGTACACCGAGAGAAGTGAAAGAACTCTTGTTAAGAACTTGTCGCTCGTTCTGAATGAAGCGCCCTACGCGTCCTAATTCGAGAAATTTAATATGGGATGGCTTACTAATTATTTTTTAAATAGAGAATAATTGAAAGTAACAGCAGACTGAATAAGTATTTTGGTATCGAAACTAGCAGAAAACAAATACGGACGTGGCATTAACCATTGCGACATCTACTCCTTCTTCCTTAACTGGCTGGGTAGCATTTTATTGGAACATAAATTTTTGAATTCCAGAATGAGACTCCCCAAAACGGAAAGGTTAACATGTCATTACATTATAAAAGAAGATTCTAGTGGGAAAGAGCTGAAGGTATTCACAAAAAATGTGTTGAATTTACCCATAAGAAACGAAAGAGGAACACTGAGAAAAAAATCAGATGACAGGTTGAGAAAATATTGCCAATATCTTCTTTTAAACACTGCATTTAATGTTGTGAATTTTAAATTCGGGAACATTCAGAAACTTAAACGAACATTAATCACCTTTTACTGAAATGTATATTTAGCTTTATAGAAACTTCCGTGAAGGTGAAAATAATTCATACTTTCTCTGATATTTTCATAATTATTATCGCTTCAGAGACTGAAAACACACATCGATATTATAGGAAATCATTTGAAACCATTAAACTACACGTCATATTGAAATTACCTCATCTTGAAACATTATATTCTCCTTCCTAAAGAGTAATATTTTAAGTACTAATAATTTTTTTAAAGTTATCAAACACTTAGAAACCTGTTTTTGATAAAACATTTTCTACTAAATTTCGAAATGTTACTAACTAATGATGAGGCAAATTCAGTGACAAATAAAGAATTATTGATGACGGTTAACGAAATTTCGAAACATGCAAATTATAGTGACCATAATTGGATAGAGTAAAACAGGTTCATTATGACAACAGCTACTTCCTCCTAATGAATTAAACCTCCATCTTTTCACCATATGTTTTCTAGTTAACTTCGATTTTAGCAAATACAAATTCTATCACACCACGGATATCAAATAAAAACGTAACCATCGCCTTTGTTACCGATATTTGTGCAACCAATATACTGAAAATACTTCGCATTTCGATAGTTCTTTATACGTTATTTATTCCTTTGGCGGGATATAACTCTTTCCGGCGAAGAGTTCGCAGACGCCAGAGAATCCTCTACATGACTAGCGGCTTCTCTCTGCCACGGCGCTTTTGTTTTGTTTTGTTTCCTTTTCTCGCGGCACATCCCGGTCGGCGATGACCGCTCCGAGGGAGACCCGGAAGCCCGCGCAGGACTTTCACTGCGCATCTGCCGCCCCCGTGGCCTCCGAAGGCGGGTGGGGGTGGGGGGCAGGAGTAGAACGCAAGGCGGAAATGGGCAAATAGTAAGCAACTAGTGGCCTGCAGTAGCAAAAATGCTGTTGGACAAATCTACAAAATGTTTACGCACATTGTTAAGAACAACAAATATCGAAAAGAACTGCAACACTGCAATAAATTAGTCTCTACGAATACTGCAATAACATTATATATATATAGACATTTGTTTACATCTTTTATCCAGTTAAGTGGATGCGAGGCGCTAACCTAGATATTACACCTAAACGTATACTAACCTTACAAACTACTGTTTAAATTTTACGCTACTTGTTTACATTTACACACTATTCTACTTATAATCTAAACTTACATACTTAATAGCTAAACAAAAAATTTTAATTTTAAAAATCTTTTCAAAATAAGAATATCAACAAATTCTTTCTTAAAAAAAGCAACTCATGAATAGCAAATATTAAACGGCGGATGGCCTCTTTCCCGGTGTCTTGACGCCGAATGTTGGCGTAAGTGTTGGAGTAGTGTCGTAATCAGAAAAGCACAGGGAATGGGAATTCTGAAGGTACGTGCAATATGAGCATAGGCCGAATAGCATATTGGAATGTTTGCATTTTTCAGATATACATGAATTCCAGAACCCCTTCTTCATCCTATTTTACATGGATGAATGACTTGTAAAAGTACCAAAAGGGCGAGCTTAGCAACATTTGAAATCGATACTTTTTTGCTTCTCAGTTCCTGGGATTGTAATAAAACCATAAGCACTTCTCACAATGCCGGAGTTTGTGTAGTTTTCTTTCCAAATCTTCGCGCAGTGAAATTAGTAATATAGATTAGATTGAGAAGTGAAAGTGACGGCCAAGGAGGAGGTGGTGATTAGCAAACGATTGAGATGAAATCTGACGACAGTAGAGCCTACCTATACTCTAACCTAATTTTTTTTCAAAAATACCTTCCAAGGAGTTTTGGCTCTAAGTTGAGAACTATCACGATAAATAGAATAACTTACTCACATCTATATAAATCCACGTCATTTAATGTTGCTTTATTCTCTTGAGAACACACTTTATTCAGTTGATTTTTTTAATCAGTAAATTTGCAATTCATGTAATTTTATAGAAATAGCTTGTTTTATATTTCAAGTACTTGAAAGTTATTTCTATAAAATTTTAATAAAATAGGCTTACTTTCCCCAACCAGACATCTCCCAAACACGGGAGATGCTTGGTTTCTTGTGACCCCAGCGAGAACCAGCTGTAAGCTGCCGACGAGTCCCCCGAAATCTTCAGTAATGTAGTGCATGTAAGTGTTACTGTGTGAGCGACGAAGGGGCGATGGTAGGACAAGGAAGAGGAAGGTAAGATCGCGTGCAGCCAATGGTTCGTTTGTGAGAGTACTGTTCCGGCATTTGCCTGGTGTTGATCGGAGAAACCACGAAAAAATCACTGAATTCGACCCAAATATATAGCTAGCTATGAAAATCCTGCCACTGCTGTCCGGAGTCGTACCGTAGTCAGAGCCACTGCAGAGACATCACTTAATGCTCTGAGCTACCTCAGTCTGATCCAAGTAAATGGTACAATCTGCTTCTCGTAATCAGTGACATCTAGATGGGGCACGAGTTATTAATAAGAGTTTGTTCGACTCCATGAAGTTCGGAGAAAACGTCCAAGAGTACTAAATCGAAATGATGGTCTCAATGTACAATATCAGTGGTTCACTCCGCACTACTTGGCCGCCTCGTCTTTCCGTATGACTAATCCTGGAAGCGAGGACTACCTCCACTCCGCACCGGAAGCGCAAAACCCTCACAATGGACCTGCGAGGGAAAGTTATTACGACCAAAGATACACAGCGCCTCGCGTACGCCGTTACGTGGCAAGGCCGCTTTTACACACTTCGCTGCTGGGTAAACAATGGATATGTGCTGGGTTAGGCAATTGTCGGCGAAGCTGTATGCACCAACAGGGCGTTAGCAATTGGTTCGTAAACTGGTACTTTATCGACTTCAGACGTGTCTATTAGCTTCCGAGAGAGTTTTACTGAGATATTGTACTACTATGAACTTTCTCTCGGTTGCCTAATGCATGTTTGGTAAGATTTCAAACAGCGTTCAGCTGGTGAGTTCACAGTTTATTTATATTTTTTTAAATAGAGAATGTCTCTAAATTGTGTAAATAAGATAGATAATGTATTAAATTGAAAATAAAATACGATGTTTGAGGTGCATTTGAGCGTATCAAATACATGTGTAAAGTCTTCATTATCAGATCAACAAGTTGAAAATGTAATTTGAGTAGCGTTGTTCCCTGTATTTGTACATTGAGATAAGTATCAGTAAGAGGTTAGGAAGAAGTAGTAATGAAAAAAAATCCAGATAATGTTTGAGGTGCGTTTGAGCGTAACGAATACATGTGTAAAGCCTTCATTATCAGATTATCAAATTGAAATTTAATTTGAGAAGCGTTGTTCCATGTATTTGTACATTTAGATAGTATCAGTAAGAGGTTAGGAAGCGAAAATAATGGAAAAAATCTATAGATTAGTTTTATCTCAAATTCTTGTGAATTGTACAAAAAAATGAAATACAATATTAATTTTATGAGGGGTAACAAATTTTGCTAATCAGATGAGTAATCTAACTTCTATTACCTTCCCATCGTTTTCATTCAGGCATCGCTTATCAGACATTTATTGTGGCTGTAAACTGGAGAGAAATAAGAAAACATATTGCTCATCCAATGGAACAATGATGTAACTTTTATCTTGTGCGAAAGGAAGTAAATACGTCAGAACTAGTGCTTGATCACCTTCAGAAATATCGACTGAATTTTTATTTACATTTATTCCGCATATGGAAGTTTAGTTGATGTTGATCCCACAATTGTAATCCCATTTGAGAAGAACAGCGACGCATCAGTTCATTGAAGTGGTGTTAGTAAAAGAAACTCTTCTACTTTCGGAAGAATACTGTCCGCGAAATTTTGGGAAATTTATGTCATTTTTGCTAAATATTCAGTTGAATACGATTGTGTTCTTTGTAGCATTGTTTAAATAACTGACTGAACGAAATTCACAGGATGTATGTCAATGACTACTGGGGGCGACCCGGATTGAAATTAACTGATATTGTTAATTACGTCAAAAGACTTCAATTTCATAGGAAGGATAACACAACTGTAAGAAAGAGAGTGAATGCAGATTTTTTAAAATTATTATGGTAGCCTACATAGATCACACTAAGGGGTAAGGCCTCCGCCTTCACGCGGTGTGAAAAAGTTGGTTCCCCTGGTTTAAATCAATTTTTTTTCTAGTTATGACTTGAACCAACATACAACACATATCTATTCAATGCAGAGTTTAATACCAGAAAATTCTAGTAAAAGTAATACTTAACAAGATCATGGGGAAAAGAAACATTTGAAGATCTTAATAAGAAGGTACATTTGACCGTGGCACAAGTCGCCATGATTGTTAGTGTGGATGTAATGTTGGTTCAAAGTATTTTATTTCAGAATTTTGCCTCTATTACCATTTTATACAGTTACGTCACTATCAGTATTTCCATTCGACAAGCAATATATTTCTTCTCTGTTATAAATCAGAAGTTTATGTTACTGCACTTTCATACTCTACTTTGTCAGATAATTGTGACTGGATTGTTTTGATATATTCATTACTACATTACGTTTTGTAAAATTGAAACAGTTTGATTAAATTTGAAAAGCTGGCCCTTAAATTAGCTGAAAATATATTTCTTTAACTACGAAATTAAATCGACACATCCAAATTCACGAATTTTTACTAACAGCAAAAAAAAGAAGGTAATTTGTGATATATATTTTATTTTCGAACAACAAAATGTCAAAACAATTTACTCAACTGTACAAATACCGTTTGTGTGTTTAGTGCGTTTTTTTACAGAGGTAATGCATAATGATGGCCATTGAATCATAGTTAAAACGTGGCTTCAAATCATTCGATACAAAAAAATACGCAGTTTATTCTCCAACCGAACGCTGTTCAATGCAATCGGCATCCGTAGCCTTCTTCGTGTCCCACGCCCGCCGGCTGCCGACACGGAATGATTTGTCGCTGCCATTTTTAGGAAAACACACATAATAAATTGAAATGAAATTATCGCTGGGAGTTAAACCGAACGTTTCCGACATTTCCATGTGATACGGGGAGAAGGACAACGAAGTGGGCCATTACCGGGGGAAGGTTGAAGAAGGGACAACTCGGCTGAGGTAGCTCAGGGCATCAATTGATGTCACTGCAGTGCTTGTGGCCTGGAGGTTCTAGAGTTCACGTCTTGACAATTTTCAACTCTAGCTTCATAGGTACGTCGAGTTTACCCGCTGTTTGGAGCAGAAATCTTGTGGCCGGCTACTCTGATCACTTCCTCCGATTAACACCAGACGAATTCCGAATCACTGCCCTATGTAACGTATTGCAAAACGAACCTCGTGGCAGGAAGTCTGGCGCCGCGGTGTTGCGCGGGTACGAATTAGGCAATTGTAGACGCCAGGCGGGCGAGTAAGAGTGTTTGAATAGACGGTGGCTAGGGGTGGAGGCTTCCAGAAATTCATGGAACGGGATGACCTAAAGACGCTAGATGACGTAGCGTATCACGTGGTTTGAAGGTAAATAAGCCAGAGCGCAAAGCGCGGGTGTGCATTTTGACCTGTGTGAAAACCTCGTGCGAACGCACAAAACTGTCGCCCAGGGCGGTGCAGAGGCGAGCTACGCTCGTGAGGCGACTCATGTGCTGGGAAGCCGTTGTGCAACAGATGCTCCACGTGTGACTGCGGTCGCGGAGTTTTACGCTGTGTGCATGCGTGCTCTCGTTGGGGAGTGACGAGGAACACGACTCTAGCCGATCTTCAATCGGATGAGGATCGCTCCTGCCATCAGGGGAACGGGTCTATCAGGGCTGAAAATAACGGTGTGAACTATTTATTTATAAATATTTATTAATAAACCTGTTAATATATGACCATGTGTCTGTGTTTGCTGTTGTAATCCCACGGTGTCACACCTAACAAACGGGTCACGGCCCGCGTGTGAATTTGGTAGAGATCGTCAAAAACGACGGAAGGAAGGAAGACGGAATGGAGGACGGAGGGAAGGGTGAAAGGACGGACGGACGGACCGCCCGCCCGCCCGACCGAGATTGACGGAGAGATACAGACCAACAGTCCGACAGACAGATGTTTTGCCTTTGGTATCAAGGACTTACTTAACGTGAATCTTGGAGTACAACGTAGTAGGGGAAGTAATTTTCTAGGAAGAACATTCATTTTTTTAATGCTATGGTTCCACAAGGCGTGTTTTTTGCCGAAAAATCGCCGATTTATGTCGCAACATAACAATACTTTTTACTACCTAAGTACGTAATAAAGCGTGATAGTAAAAATGGATTATTTTTATTAATTAGTGCATATAAAATGGAATACAAATTTACATTAGAAAGCCGATAATTAAATGGAGAGCGGTCGTTACAAAAGATTGCCAAAGTTTCGACCGTCATACTCCGATATTTCTCAGGTATAAATGCCATGGAAGCCAAATATCTATTGACTTCGGCAGCTGAAGCCTTCGATTTCGGTTGCAGTGGACAGAAAAGAACACACCGACAGAGATGTTTAGCCGGTCGAAGTGTCACATGGACTTGGAGTACTGTTCAATTAGGAAGAGCTGAAGGCTACGTGCTAGAGTCCTCCACAAGGCGCTTTTACTGCATGATTGTGGCGTGGTACGTTTTTTTTTTTCCACAACACCCTTTTGACTTTAGTGATCCACCATCTAATCCACACTCACTCACCCGCAAAGATATCCCTGCCCTCCTTCATACAGCGAAAGGCAAAGATAAACCAACTCATTGGTCACGAGAGAGGGCATAAAGACGTAAGCCTGCACACTTATTCACAATGAAAAGTATAACACTTAATCACCTGAAAAAAACATCGTGCAAGATTGGAAGTGCTGATCTCCGAACTCCAGGAAAGCGAACGGCACTGTAACACTGGATTGGGGTGGATTGGGGGGAGGGGGAGAGACTAACCACAATCGTCGGCGTTTTGATAAACCACCCTCACTTCGCCTCGTTTCATTTAGCGTCATTTATTTTGTAAACCCCAGTCCTCGGCGCCATTTCAATATCGTTACTCTTCGCAATATCGACGTGAATCAATGGCCGAACATTACTCGGAATCATCATTGTCGTGTTGGGTGCCGCGGTGGACAATAAACTGTTTTGCGGAGGGGTTCCGGGGGTAAAAAATATCTTGCATGCGGGCAGTTATTTTTAATGGAAATACGGCGCGTCGCCCTCTGACGAAAAAATATTTCCGTTGCATTACTCTTCGGTTGGGAAGCGTTTTTATTCGGGAAGGGATATGCAATGAGAGTAAGGGGCGGTGGAGGGTGGTGTGGCGGTGTGATGCAGGGGGCGGTGAGGGCGCGGTGGCGGCGGAGTTGGCGAGGGGTGGAGGGGGCGGCGGGGGGCGGGGCGGGGGCGGCGGGGGGGCGGGGCGGCGGAGGCGGCGGGGGCGGCGGGGGCGGCGGGGCGGCGGGGGGCGGCGGGGGCGGGGCGGGGGCGGCGGGGCGGCGGGGCGGCGGGGGAGGCCGGGGGGCGGCGGGGGCGGCGGGGGCGGGGGGCGGTTGGTGCGGTGGCGGGGACGGGTGCAGGCGGTTGGGAGGCGTGGGCGGTGGGGGCGGGTGCGGGGGCGGGCGGGGCTGCGGGCGCGGGCGCCAGTGGCGAGGGTGCGAGGGGGCGGTGGGGGCGGTGGAGGCGGTGGGTGGCTAGGGTGGAGCGAAGCGGCGGGGGTTGTGGTGGCAGAGGAGTACTAGCCAAGGATGAGAGCGCCAGAGGCCACAATGGAAAACAGGTCGTCGATGAATGCAGCCAAAGAATAGTGGAACTAAACAGAGACCGAAGGTAGAGTTATTGCGGAGGAAGAGGAAAAAATTATCTACCAGTAACAGAAAGGATGACAAATATTAATATCTATTGAAAGATATTCGTTAAATCAAACAATCGAGAACAGTACAGCAGATTGCCATCCAACGCATAAAGTATGTTATTTAATAAAATAACTGCAAGCATTGAAATTATGTAGTCACTGGCTGAAGTATTGTAAAAACACGATTTAATGAAGAAATAATTGTATAACTCCTTTTCACATATTTTCGCTGTTTTCAAACCCGAACAATGAAAAACCTGAAGCATCAGCAGCTGTAATTTTTCTATTGCTCAAACGCTGCCTGATTGCTGAAGGCAATGTTTCATTTTTTAATATTCAATGAATGTTAGAGAAATAAAGCATCATGATAATTAATTATCGCGTAATTAATGACATTAGGCGAGACCGTTGCAGCCACACAAGTCATTAAGATGTTATTCCTCGCAATTCTACAGGATGTCTCTATATTATAAAGATTATAATTTTGTAAACGAAGTCAACGTGTCGACTACAGTGAACACACTATCATTTCGACGTTGCTTGGGCATTAAGTATTTTTACTTTTATTACTTTATTTTTTGTTATTTTTTTCACATAATTTTACTGTATTTTTTTTGTTCTGCATGTTAATTTTTCAATTTTCCTTCTGTTTGCTAGAGATCCACTGAAGATGGGAAACCTGTGTTCCCGAAAGTTGACTCTGGGAATGTGATAATTAATAAAATTATTATAACCTTATTTGTGGACGATTATTTCCTTTCTCACATTGTGCTATTATTTATTCAATTATATCTTCATAATCTTCTGAACCGTATCCCAGTTAACTGAGGACAGCATTTTCGGATCGCTTCCTACGATCCATTACGATTCGACTGATTTTTACACCCTGCAGTCAGCCTAACGTCAACCCCGAACCTCAAGACTTTACGTAGTTAACGAAAACGGCATGCCAACGCTGATTTTAAGATTGTGACATATTCAGAAGATCCGTTCCAACATTGGCCTAGATGACCGAGGGAAACCACGAAAAACCCCGGGCAAGATGGCCGGCGAGGGGATCGAAGCCGGGCCACCGTATTGTGAAGTCAGCATGCTATGACCCACTGACCCACTTCACACGAAGCAGTTTATTTAATTAGATACACCATTAAGTGTATGCATTCAATTAGGTACTATATAAATAGGATCTGAAAGGAAAAATACTATTGACCTACTTGTATTAAAAAATGTACCCAATGACGTAAACAAAAAAATCGTTTTCAATGATTATGCTACTTTTGATTATCGAAAGATATTATCAAAATTTTGTTCCCATTATATACAACGAGCTAAAATATACATATCCATACGTTTCCAAACACACATCGTGTTTATACATTCATTGACAAAAGACCCTTTTGCTTCCGTTTGACTGAGGTAAGATATGCGATCCTTTACTGTATCTCGTCAAGGGAATACTTTGAACTCGGGTTGAATAGCGCGAATTTCATCTAAAATTCGGAAGAACGTGACAATTATACACAGTATTATTTCAAGTGAAATGTACGATAAATGTTACAAATTAGTTGTTGGGTACGCCACGTAGTAAATTAAAAAGTACACCATTCACTATAACGAAACAACAGTACCTTGAATAATTTCATTATGAATGAGCTATTTAACACTATAATTTTATTATACAAAAACTTCATTCTCCTCATTGCGTTGGGAAACGTGGGAAATTTCTATTATTAAAACATTTAATGTGATGTAATGACTTATGATTTATTTATTTATACAGATTGTGATTACACAAAATAAATGAGAGGGCATATGACAACATGGAGACATTACTCCTCCCAATAATTTTCGCAACGACATAGGCTGTTTGCGAACCTGTACAAAATCGCGCAATCATATAAAACTGAAAGTTTCAAATTAAACATACTTTCAACTAAATAACACACAAAAGGGCAGAATATGAGGTTGATGACAACACAACACAAGTGAATGTGTTCCAATTTCTTTGTTGATCTTAGGTGGGAGGAGAATGTTACGTCTATTGGGAGTATTCAAACATTGATGATATAATTTCTCTAAAAAGCTATAGTTTTAGAGTAAGAATTTTGCCAAGAAGAAATGTTGAAATTAGGATATACTGCCCATTTTGTGTAGTTGTTCTGAATAGTAATAAAGTCTTTTGTTGAAAAAATAATAATTTAAGAATTTTTTGTACATCTTGTTCAGATGGTACAAAGTTGCATCATATGTGCCATCGCACTCCACAATTTCATAGGAAGCTATACATGAAAATAATACGTAATATATTATCAGCAACTGTTAGGTAATAAATATTTGCAATAATTTTTAGAATACGTAATTTAAATATCGAAGTTTATTCACAAGATCAGAAACATGTCTTTTCCATTTTAAATGATAATATCAATATACGTAAGTTCTTGGCTTTACTGACTCTACTAATTTCTGGAGAATTTAAGTTTACCATAGTACAGTCAAATGTATGAATATGTATTGACGCATGTTATCAACGTAACCGCCAAATGTAGCATACTTTGTTTTCGAAATATTTCGACTTATAAAGTTTGCCTTAACCATTTTCCAACTAATTTTCAAAGAATACTATCTTTCCTTCACCCAAAATTTTGAAGACATCATTTATGTAAATAATAAACAATTATGGGCCTAAGTTCAGATTTTTAATTTAGAGAATATTTTAATGCAACATTTTCAATCAGGTACGCATGATTAACTTCTTTAATGTGTAAGACAATGATTTTTGTACAATTCTGAAAGTATGATTAAAACAATATTGTCCATTTGTCAATTACACAAAGTACATAACTATTTAGTTTCAATTAATTTTAATTTAAAAAGTATTTCAATTTTTTCTTCTTGCAATATTCGAGTTAAATTACGAGAAAAGCTTAATAAAACACTTGAAATACAAAAAAAAACTATTATAACTTTACAAAGTATAGGAAAGAATGTAGATATAAGACACATTAGAAATCAAATAATTGGGAGAAAAAATCATAGGGGCCACGATACCCGCACAGTAGCAGCATCTATTGCCCTAATATGTTAATACGGCAGTCTAACAGCTCTACCATATTTTCGAAAAAAACAAGAAATCACTTTCATTCACTACAAAAAAGAGAGTTTTTTGATGAAAAAAATGTGCCAAGTGGTCGGTGACATTAGATGACCACTATCCTACATTTCCCAAATTCATATGATTATTAATTCTGTAATAATTTCGTAATAATTAGTGGACGATACGTAGGGATGAATGACTAATAATTAATGATCATGTTAGTTTAAATTACTAATTTAAATATTGCCATATCAAAACCATACTTGATTTATGTTAATAAAACATTAAATACAGCAAAAAACCAACAAACAACAACTATTGAACAGCTATTGTGACAAGTCAATTGAGTCTATTGGCACTGAGATTTAGAAGTCAGACGGTATGTGCAATATAAAAATAATTCGGTATACTCGTAACACAATAAAATAATTTTATTTTAGTGTAAACCAAAACTTCACTGTTTATAGGTTTTTCATAAATTTCTGGTTATCTAACAAACCTATAGCCATCCCTCGCACAATCGAAGGCTGTTTAGTTCCCTTCCAATTTCTGCGTGCATTAGAAATTATTTTTTTTTAAATTATTTGTTTTCCTGGTTAGACATAAAAAAATGTCTTTCAAGGGTTTGAAAATATTTTACATAAAATACATTGATTTTGTGGTATATCATAAATATTATTAAACATTAAACATAACTAACAATCTTAGAGGAAATGAGTGACATAGATATTAAAAACACGCAAGGTAACAAACGTGCGACGAAACAATCGAAAGGTGAATTGAAATAATAGGGAAAACAGCACCGCGCAGAGAGCGCAACGGCGGCCGGGAGGTGGCGTCGGCGCACCTAATAAGTTCGGAATAATACTCTGCGCAGCTAATCATTGAAACGTGCGACGGCCCGATAATTGCCCCGCGTCACGAAAATGGCATCGATTAGCCAGCCGCGTCGCGTGTGCGAACTGCATGCGACTCGCCCTGGGGGGGGCTTGCGAATAGGAGCGGAGGCAACGGCACGGGAAGCGGCGACGGCGACAACCAGAGTTGCACAATGTTCATAGATATTAGAGTTAACTGTTCAATATTCAGATTACTGGGACGCTATTTTGAAAATGAAAATAGTGACAAAGTAACCATTTGTTAACTGATGGGTTCAAAATTGTTTCTGGAATTCTACGCCACACTCTCCCTTCGCATAAAATGCATTTTAACTTCAAATGAACATACAGTCATATTTAATACTACAAAACTTTATGTTAAAATGTAAAGTCTATTTAAATGTTCTTTTTAATACGGTTTTTCATACTTGTTCCCCTCATATCCGAGTGCTGAAACTTAATGGTAGTGTCAATTGCTTTCTTCTCAATTATCTGCCTAAATTAACATCATCAGAATTTTGTACATAAAATATATCTATTTCTCCGTCTCATCTACATTATAAGTTTAAAGATGAACTTTTTTTTCTGTTTAGCATTTCGTATTTAGAAGTACGGCATTGATATAAAATTGGTTGTAACATCTGTAACAGTAACGACTGTTGTTAAGGGGGATGATAAAGATGGAGATGGAGATGGGCGAGGACGAGAGAGAGAGGAAGACAGAAGAAGAGAGAGGAAGAGAGAAGAGGAGAGAGGGAGAGAGAGGGAGAGAGATGAAGATGGAGAGCCAGAGGGAGAGACAAAAGGAAAGAGAGGGAGGGAGAGAGAGAGAGGAGGTAAGAAAGAGGACAAGAGAGACGCCAATGGCGACAGCGGGTGCGGAGTCGGGCGGAGGCAAGGACGGGGATGGAGATGTCATTGTTACGGAGGCGAGAGCGATAGAAGACGCGAGAGGGGAAGTGCGTAAGAGCGAGATGGGCACAAGGGAGGAGATGGAGCGGACGACGTTGGGAAGGGGAAGGGCCAACTCCGAAACAGGATGTGGTCAATACTGGGGATGGCTACGACGGCAACATGGCGGCATGGCAGCAAGTTCCAGGCGACCAGCACGTAGTTGCTACACATTGCACACGGCTGCAGGTGGACGTCGCCAATGGGTTCCGGTTACTGGCTCTCCGTCCAGCTCCAACACTTTTTCTCCACGTCGCGTCTTTAGACCGTCGCACACCTTGAGATCGACAATCATTCGAGGAACTACTCGATCGTGCCCCGGCATCAACAACACTTTTCTTTCTTTCGAGAACGACTTGGTACGTAGAGAGTGTTACAAGCTCAATGTTGCAACGTCGTCTCAAGTACCTAGATCCTCGTTCTCTGCAAATGCTTCTGTCCTGTCGGTGAAATTCTGACATGTATCAATCTTAAAAATACATTTCAATTCCTTCGCAAAATTATTAAAATTGTTAACATTCAAGAGTGAATTTAAGACTTAAGTCCTGCGACACATCAATCTGTGTTTAGCTATTATAAAAGTTTATTTGTTTCTGGTAAATTTATGTTAGTTTCTTTTAGTATGTCAATATCTGCATACGCCATGATTATTAGGCCAGCAAAGCACGGATGAATAAGTGACATTGAAATGCACAGGTTTTCGTATTGTTACATTTTGTAAAAAAGCTGTTTCTTAAATGTTCAATCTTCGGTTCATGATACTTTCGATTTTTCCTTATTGAGACACTTGTGGAACTAACATTACAGAGTTTTAATATTACAATTATAATCTAATTATTTATTTAATATAGTATATACAACACATATATATATATATATATATATATATCTATATATATATATATATATTATATTATATATATATATATGTATATATTGATTGAGTGTAAATAATATACTTATAGGTTTTTTGGAGTTTCTAAAATAATACCCATTTATTCCCATTTAAAAGGAATAGAAAATAATGAAAATAGGACTGAGCATAAATCGTTAGGGTTCTTTCCTACGTATACATGATATCTGAATATCACACAAATTACGAAACATTTGGATGTTTAGCGAAAAAGCATTGGTTTTGGTGAACATAAATACCAAGATAATTAATGAGAAATGAATTACGCCTACACAACAATTGATTTATTTATTTTTCTGTAATTATTCTACATCTCAACGAAATCATGAGTATTTGCGGAGTGGTTTGTTATTTTCGTGAAAATATGTCGTTCCAAATTTTCGAGTTGATATCAATTACAATGAAACTGATAATTCAGTTCAAAATTTTGAGTTTCAGACTCAAATAACTATTTCTAATTAACTTAAAAAACAATCGATTTTTTAAAAATATTACGTGAAAAATTTTTCTTGACTTTTGCACCATGTCTACCACGTACTAACATGTCTTTCGAGTTTTCCCAGTCCGAATAATCAATTTTTGCTTCGGCTTTCGCGAAAATCAAAAGAGTGAAAAGAATCCGCGAATAAAATACCAAGCTCAAATACATTTGTCTTGCGGAAGCCAGCGCGACCGCGCCAATTTGTTCAGCAGCATCCCACAATTTCACGGCCAGTCCCCTGGGACAGCGGCAGCTAATAAACGTTTTTCTCCATCTCTGCGCTTCGCTGGGGCAGCGAAGCAGAGTTACTGCGCCCCATTAGCGCAGAGCTCAAAGTATCTTCGGTAATAGATTCGCGCGAGGCGTCCGGGCATGGAAGCGTTGGGGGTCTTGCGGAGAGACATTCCACGACTCAGGGACGCACAGCAACCGGGGAGAAGTGTGGGCTCAAGGCGGCGAAGGAGAAGGCACGAAGGCTTATTTACAACCCCGGCATTGAAACAGCAACTGGCTCCTCTCGAAGCCAATGGGAAATTGTTATGTCGTCTTGACATCACAGTCGCCTTTTCGCTCTTCAAGTAAACTAGTGAATCGTGAAGTGTGAGTGTGAGTGCGAGTGCGAATGCAAGCGCGATTGCGAGAGCGAGTGCGATGACGATTGCGAGTGCGATTGCGATTGTGTGTGTGTGTGTGTGAGAGAGAGAGAGAGAGAGAGAGAGAGAGAGAGAGAGACAGAGAGAGAGGGAGAGATGGAGAGAGAGAGAAATATATAGCGAGTAAAAGAGAGTGATGGGAGAAGAGGCCTTCTGGTGTATCTTCTGGAGTGATAGGAGAAGGAAGAAGCCTTCTGGCCAGTATTGTCAAATTTGGGCCCATATTTCTGATGCATTCGGCTGAAGATGCATCCTGTGAAAGGTAGACTGAACGAAACGGCAGCGCTTCTGAGCATTGTTAAAGTAATGCAAGAAATGTTGAAACGCGTTTTTCGAATTTCCAAGTAAATATATAAGGATATTATAAAACACTGAACCAATCAAAATTTCTGTTTCAGAAGGCCTAGCAGTAGAGGGATGAATGGCGATGCACGAAAGTCTGTGAATGTCCCTAAAATTGTGAAAGTGTACAACTACATTACTTTGGGTATAAGTAGAGATCAAAATTGCAACGACAGCAATCTACTTTCTACCTCTTGCACGAGCTCCTAGAACCGAGTGTCAAGTTTGCGCATGAAGTGTTCTTGAGATTTCTAGCGATTGCTTTGCCTAGTGGTGGCTTTGTGAGTGTATTTTGCGGTAAAAGCACTCTAATAACATTTTTAAGTTAGATGTTCTGTGTTGTTTGTTGCTTTTTTCTTTCCCAGTTTTACGTCTTAGTGCTGTTACGAATGTATTATAATGAACTTCTTAATGAATATATTATAATGAATAATGATGAATGTTATGGACGGGTCACCTCATTACACAAAAAAAGGGATTTGCGAGGGAGATAAAATTTTCCAAGCCCATTATTTCAAAGAATAGAGTGGCAGGTCGGAAATGCCATGCGAAACTCTGAACTTCACTCGCTCTACATGTAGAGTGTAAATAAATTCAAAGAGAGCAAAATGTCAGCAATCGCAAGAAAATTAGACATTTGCTTCCGGAAATGCAACGGCATGGTTCGTAGATGCTTTTACGATCGTAATTTTACTGTGCAATGCTAATGAATGTTCACCACTTCCCGTTAGCTTCAGAAACATCAGAAACTATGTTCCCAATCGCGCATCGTCTTTCTTCCTACTATAACTATGTCTCTGGCCAATTGGATGGACACTCGTAGATTGGAAATACCATTAAAACTGGTTCTGGTGCAATGAATTAGGTGCATTCTCTATTAAGAAATGTTTTGGAAAGCTACATTTTGAATTCATCGATTTTTTCGTTTTATTAATATTTCATTTTGTTGCTGTAAATAGTAAGGAAGCTAATACTTCCAAAGTGAAATATAATACAAGGAAAGACTAAATATAATACAAAAATAAATCGATGATGCAACGAATTGTTTATTGAACGTGGCGAACCTACTCTACCAAAATACAGATCGCGGCTGTGAATCGGGTTGCAATGTCAAACAATCCTTTGTACTCTTTGCTTCGGAAGGAAAGTAACGTCATTTGCCCCAAAACGAAGATTTCCAGCATGTAAAGTAAACTCAAGCATTTACGACGATCTTGAGTATCTTACTTGTTTGAAACAAAAATCATTTGGGTTTACGACACTCCAAAAATCACTTGAAATATCCCATTTAGTAATAAATATAATTGACAATAAATAGAAAAGCCGAAATGATTAAAGTCTCTAGATTTATTAAATTAGTAAGCTAAGTTAGCATACACTATATTACAAATTTGATTTTATACTGTTTAATATATAAACCATGCTTAACTATTTTTTATATGTCAAGGAAGGTTATCTTTGGATGATATTTTCAGTGACGCTCTTCAAAACGTAAAGATTAATTTTTAGCCCTAGTGGTCAATAACGTGGAGCAAATTAAAAATACTTATTGGGTATTGTAGCTGAAGAGGTTCAGACGCCTCCACGGTTGTTCAGAGCAGCGAGTGCCATGTCGGGCATGTGAATGTCGCGGGCGGAGTAGTATTATTCCGGGGCCATTATCCGAGGCAATAACGATTAGGAGAGCGTCGCGTGGTGATCCCTCGACGGCCAGCGTCCCTCGGCCTGCTCCCCGCGCCCACCCCCGCCCTGCCCCCGCCCCTCCCGCGATGTCACGGTGGTGTTTACGGAGTTTTATGGCGGCGAGGCGCGGCGGCGCCTCAGCAGCTGCAGCGCCGCCGAGGGTTGTGCGGAGACCTGCGAAACTAGCCGCAACCCAACAGCTTTGATCTGTGACGGCGTGGGGTTTTGGACGATCATAGTTGGTATGCAGGCGGTTATCTATAGTACTAATTTCGAATATACACATAAATTAGCGGAAAACTACGCAGCCACTGACCTTGTGAGTTTGGTTTGGTGGATAGTCTTGATAGATATCCTAGAAGACGGAAAAATTCATAAGCAATGAAACAGTTTCGATCTAGATCCCAAAAAGCAAATTTTTTACTATGCTATTTCCGCCCATTCTTATACTGCGCGTACTGAATTAATTCTCTAGATCAGTGTGTTACTGCATACGACTCAGATGATGTCATGCAATAGAAAGACTCGGTAGGAAGGAATAGATCGCCCAATATTAAATATTATCTATTAAGTGTTGCGTTATGATATAGCAACTATTTTCATATTGCTTTGTGTAAAGAAATGTTGTTTATATACTACACTAAGTCATTGCAGTATTCGTGAACGCTGTTTTTGTTGATATTGAATATACTGTCAATGTTCAATTTATTTCAGTGTTATACGAGACTACTTTGTTTAGCAGCATGTTCTGTTGCTGCAGGCCACTAGTCAGGTACCATTTCTTTATTTCAAGACGTCAACTATCGCAAGCGATAACCCCCGTGGTTATTGCTCTCTTGCTCATGGGCTTGTCGACCGCTCGCGGAGCTTCAAGTGGCATCGACACAAACCACAGGATGCGGACTCCGCCCGTGTAGTGTCACGCAGGGCCAGAAGTTTCCAGAAATAAATACCACTGAGCCCAGCGTTTCCGCGCACATATTGTGACGTCATGGATACTCACAGCAAACACAGACACAGAGCTTTCATATAACAAATATATTTATTAACACAGAAAACACAACAAATATTTACAATTAATTTCCTTCTTACACCCTAGCTCTGATAGACCTACTATCC
>BOPP01000042.1:2562600-2577087 GCA_017312745.1 Gryllus bimaculatus
GGGGCATTATCCGGGGCCAATAACGATTAGAGGAGACCGCACGTGGTTGATCCCTCGACGGCCAGCGTCCCTCGGCTGCCCTCCCCGCTTCCCCCCCCACCCCCCGCCCTGCCCTGCCCCGCCCCTCCCGCGATGTCACGGTGGTGTTTACGGAGTTTTATGGCGGCGAGGCGCGGCGGCGCCTCAGCAGCTGAAGCGCCGCCGGTGGTACGGAGACCTGCGAAACTAGCGGCAACCCGAACAGCTTTGATCTGTGACGGCGTGGGGTTTTGGACGATCATAGTTGGTATGCAGGCGGTTATCTATAGTACTAATTTCGAATACACACATAAATTGGCGGAAAACTACGCAGCCCCTGACCTTGTGAGTTTGTTTGGTGGATAGTTTTGTTAAATATCCTGGAAGAACGGAAAAAATTCAATAGCGCAGTGAAACAGTTTCGATCTAGACCCCAAAGAGGCAAATGTTTTACTATGTTATTCCGCCCATTCTTATACTGCGCGTACTGAATTAATTCTCTAGATCAGTGTGTTACTGCATACGACTCAGATGATGTCATGCAATAGAAAGACTCGGTAGGAAGGAATAGATCGCCCAATATTAACTATTATCTATTAAGTGTTGCGTTATGATATAGCAACTATTTTCATATTGCTTTATGTAAAGAACTGTTGTATGTTTTATATACTACACTAGTCATTGCAGTATTCGTGAACGCTGTTTTTGTTGATATTGAATATACTGTAACGTATTAGCCAGCGTCCTCGTGCGCATGCATTTGGGACGCTTTGGTAGAGTATTAGCCTCGCCACAGGAAGGCAGAGAAGGTTTTTCCGTACAAGGCAAAAACGCGAAAACGGGAAGACACAAGGCTTTGCGGCGGTCTTCCGGCCTGCTAGAAAACGCTTTCACTGTTATAACAAGCGGGGCGGTGGCGTGACGTGTAAGGTCACGTGAGCCTCGCCTATATAACAGCAGTGTACAGAGCCAGTGGAAACCTCGGTGCAATGTGCCACCAAACTTGGCGTCAACGACTGTGCATATGTGAGCCCGGCTCGCGAGCTCGAGTCACTAAGTTGACGAAAGCCTGCGGACTTAGTCCTTGGGTGATTGCGAACGAGAGGACGATCATCTGTTGCTGCTCGACGTTGAAGATGTTGAGTGCCAACGATTCCACTGCCGATTCTCAATCCGGATAAGATCGCTGCCTGCGATCGAGGCAAACCAAGCCGTTGGTGGCGGCCTAAAGACTTTGGTCCAGCGCGTGACATCCGCGTCACGGAAGCTAGGCTTTGGTGGCGCGCTGTTCAGCAGAGAGTGGCCCGAATGCCCCCATCGAAACCGGATCCTTCAATCGGTTTTGGCATCGCTCCCGCATCAAAAGGGATAGTAGGTCTATCAATGCTCAGGGTGTAAGTTAGTTATTTAATGTATATATTTGTTTTGTTTTTCTTTGTAATAAATCATAAATATATTTGTTATATGAAAGCTCTGTGTCTGTGGTCGCTGTGAGTATCCATGACGTCACAATAATTTCAATGTTTAATTTATTTCAGTGTTATACGAGACTGCTTTGTTTAGCAGCATGTTCTGCTGCTGCAGGCCACTAGTGAGGTACCATTTCTTTATTTCAAGACGTTAACTATCGCGAGCGATTACCCCCGTTGTTATTGCCCTCTTGCTCGTGGGTTTGTCGACCGCTCGCGGAGCTTCAAGTGGCATCGACACAAACCACAGGATGCGGACTCCGCCCATGTAGTGTCACGCAGGGCCAGAAGTTTCCAGAAATAAATACCACTGAGCCCAGCTTTTCCGCACGCATATATACAATAAATAAATAGCTCAGCCGTTAATATCCAAGAAGTACGGACTGCTTTGAGTCTGAAAAAATCCACGTTAGGTGGCGCGTGATTGTCATCGAACTTCTGAACGGTCTGCGGTAGGAGAAGTGTCTCTCAATCTTGTCCGACTAGACCCCGTTTACACAACAACGTTACACAACAAGAATCTTACTTTCTGGTACGCTACTACTATTATACACACGTTTTCGTGAACTCTTATTACGCTAGATACGACAGGGGGTCGAGGATTTGTTAGAACGTAGGCTTCCGCGGCCGGAGTCAGTATTTACTTGGCTGTCCGGGTGACGCCGCGCCCATGGCGACGGTGCCGACGTTTCGGCACCTTCGCCATGGACGCGTCGTCACCCGGACAGCCAAGTAAATACTGAGGATTTGTTATTTCATCGTCAGTCAAGCAAAAATCTATAGCACGCTTGTGTCGTTTGTTGTCCGTGAAATTGTATTGTTATTAAACGTTGCCAACAACTTCAATTGATTTTATGTATATGGTAAAGGTGGTAAGAATGCATAGTAAAAGAGCAGGAATAGAGATAACGAATCCCAATAAAACGTGGACTTATGTAAGATTAGTCCCACAATATATAAGTGTATCTGCTGGCGAGAACTTTACGTAGGTGTAAAGTACTCGTATTAAATTTTCAGGTGTTTTTGTTAATGTTTTCAACGTAATATATTGTCATAAAGTTATTCAAACCTTGTAAAAAATTATGTGTAAGGGTTGTAAACGTATGGTATAATGAAACTATGAATGAATACTTCATGCAATTTCAAATGTTTATTTGTGTCACCATTTTAGTAAAGTTTCGTCTTTTCAACATTCATATTTTAACTCCAATATTAGTGCTTGAATATAAACGATATTTGAAAAAAATGCACTGGACAGTGTAATGATCTAATACGCCAGTTACTCAAATATATGTATTTTGTACATAACTAGAGACATACGTGAAATTAACGCAAACTATTACAACAAATTTAAAGAATATTTGTGTACTAATAATAACAATACTTGTATATCAAAATAATATATATTTGAATAGCAAGAGAAAGTAATTTTGATAATTCAAAAAGGCTTCTAATATGGGACTCTATTATAAAATTAACAGAATTGATTCTGAAATTTATTTTGTATCAATAATTCTGCCCTTGAATAAAATGGTAATAATAATAACAATAATAATAGTAATAATAATAAAATTATATCATTGCTTTTTTTGTTCATTTGCTTAGTGTACTACATTCAAATTAATAAATAAGCCCTACAATCTTTGTGTCTTCACCTGTAGCTTTCGTTACACTCGCCAATGTTCACCATATTCCTTGTGCCAAACCGCTGGGTCCCCTGAGGTTCTAATATTGGGAGCCATCTCCTGATTCAATTCTAAGCAAATATTTTTGTATGGGGCTGTGTATTCACTATAAACTGTATTGTAAATATATGTCTACACTTACGGGTTACCATATAACCACAATGAAAATACCATCATATCTTACCATAACTTCAAAAACTCCAAAAGAAAAATGTAGTGCAAAAACCTCGGGGCAAAATGTTGGCTGAAACATTGTTCATAACGTTCCCAGCAGCGAGAAACTGTCTGGTGAATCAGGGTGGCATGCTTCACTAATTATGAGAGTGTCTGCTATGCTGCACCTCTTATTAGACTATACTGCCGGGGGTCTCATATTAAGAAACGTTATTACACTCGGGAACCTGAATAGACTTTAAAATTATTCCTTTTAAATATGTAATTTTCTGAGATTCATGAATCAAAACTATCCATATATTTTGATCAGAGGCATTTTAAGATGATTAGAAAATGCCTCTAATAATACGAATATTTGAATAAATGTATTCTCTCACTTTTAGACGATATGTTAATGAAGCTAACTAAATGACATTTACGTTACCAAATATTAACTTTATAAATATCATTTGCATTTGAATATTCGTCGAAGATGAGTAACAAACATCGGATAATTTAAATTAAATCTTAGTGAAGAGAACATATTTTTGCATATATTAAAATGTAGATGAAACTGTATTTTGAAGATTACATGTTAAAGTGAATCAAAAATAAATAATTTAATATTTCAAGCTTTAGTGTTGTCATACAATCATTCAAAAACTATAAATAGATGCAATCTGGATTAAATGAAACTCAACTTTTGTTCCATGTTCGCACTTCCACTTGCACAATCGAAATTCAAATGGTTGAATTCACACGTTTTGCAAATGGTAATGAAAATTAAATACAGAAACTAAGACCTTAATACATATTATATACAAGTTATATAAACACTAACTTCAATCTAACCTCTGCGTCTCATTTCAAAAAGTGACCAAGAAAAATAACATATCATTCATTTAGTTATTCAAATAACATTTTAATAACAAATAACATTTTTAACATCGTATTGAGACATAAAATAGTGCTTTTTTTCTTCTTTACATTTATAGGTTACATACCCTAAATTTAAAGAAACGCTGTTTAAGATTCAATAATGTACAGGTGAGTCATTTCAAGTAGGACAGACACACCGCCGTCTTCTCCTCCATGAGATGAACAAATGTTTAAAATGTTACTTGCTGAGAAACGCTTCGTTTCTTGATATACAGCAGTTTCTTGATTTCTCTTCTATAACATCCAGAAGGTTATGCAAATAGTGTAAATCAAAGTTCTCACGGTAGTTCAAAGTACTGTCAAAAAGGTCCACTTCTTTCGGTTGCAAAAGAAAAAAAATCATTTGTTAATTGATTGAATCGGAGTACAATTTACGATAGTTCTGAATTGCGCGGGGCACTGTGATGCGCGTATAACGTTCTGAGAACCGGCCAGCTGACCTTCATAATTGTACTGAACTCGCTGTTTACAAATGATATCAATGACCTGCCGGGTCAAGAACATCACTTCGTCTTGAAAATGCGTACAAAGGTTCGATCATATACATGCTGCGATGAAATCGAAAAATTAAGAATCACTTTCTACTATAATTTATGCTTCTGAAACTGAAATAGTAAGGGAATTATTTATTGCTAATATTACAAAAACATGGTGAGATTTTGAGTGCATGAAATGACTCACCCTGTTTATTTCCCTGCAATTTCTTAGTTTCCAAGATGTCTCATTCTTCCCTATTTTCCAAAAAGGGACCTAAATCACACTCTAGAAACAACGTAATTTCGTTACGTATTTTGCTGAACTGACACATCGTATAAACGATTACCCAACTTCGATAATCAGTGGAAATGTTAGGACCTGCGATCGCGCAGTCGAGGTTTTTGTTCGGATTGTGCGTAAACTACGTGCGTTATTTCTCAAGGGCCGGGCAACTCTGCTAACAAGCGATGACGAATTCTCCCTACGCTCCATGCCCCGCGCCCGTTAACTAACCAGCCTTCGGCCCGTCCGCGCGACATATGGGGCCATGTAAGTCCTCCAGGACGCGGAAGCGCACGCAATGCGACTGTCGCGCTTCACAGTAGGTTGACGCCGACATTTTATGGCGCAAATGAAACTTCTACTTTTGAAAAAATGTGCATTGCATTTCATTTCATTTTATTTCAAGGAATGTCATTCTTTGAGACTTATCCGGAGATACATATAGCAGCCATCGCATTTTGTGCATCTTGGGCCCAGCATCTTGGTGGATGACTCCGATTTCTTCTCTCAGGAGGAATCCATTTTTATATTAATTTAGACCATGCAAACTCCTCCATTCTTTCTAGATGGCCATATCAGAGGAAGCGTTTGGTTTCAATTTAGTCGATAATATTTATTTTAACGCCTATAATATTACTTATTTTCTCATTCTGTATGTGTTCCAGTTTGGAACTGCCACTGGTTCTTCTCCAAAAATCCATTTCAAGTGCAAGAAGTCTGTCTCGTTCTCTTTTTTTCAATTCCTATACTTTGGCACCATAGATTGTGACACTTTCAACCACTGAGGAGTAAATAATATGCTTTGTTCTTTTTCCTTTCCTTTTTTCTTTATCGTTCCATAGAATGGAATTTAGTTAATACATATTTTTACATCGAAAAAAATTTACAACAAATTTAGCGCACTTGAACAATCAAAATAATGCCACACAAATGTAATAAATGGTTTTAGGTTACATGAAATTACATTGAAATATAAAATAACAAACAAATAGGGTAATAAGTAACAGGAAATTAATTCATAATAAAGTGAAGGTATTAGTTAGTGGGTTACGGTAAGTATGTACGAAAGATGAGTAATGAATTAATGGCTGATAATTGAGGATATTCGGATTTCCTCAAATTAACCTTACGTACTAATCCAATGTAGCGATGCTGTTGCTGATAATGATGATGACGATGAACCTTTTCTACAATTGAGCCTGGAGCAAGAGGCCTGAGATTCTTCTGCAAGCCCAAATCCACCAGGATAACTGGCTTTACATCTCTTTCGAAAGGAGGCGTATAGTAATCTTTTAAAACAATTTTCGCCCAATATCCACGCTCTCTGTCCCAGTGTGCGACGGCCGGTTGGCAACCCTGACACGCCCGAGGGCCCGCGCTGTTGTACCAACGGGCGCAGCGACTTCGCTAATTTGATGGAAGTGGCCGCCGCTTAGGAAGGCAAGGGATCATAAATTTTTAGCGATCTGCTGATGGTGGCACGAAGCGCCTCGGCGAGTGATCTAAATCATACGGCGACAATGGCAGGAAACGTGTGTCAACATGGCCATATGGTGACGTCGTGTCGGTCCGATGGAACGATGGCGGTTCTGTGCCAGTGCGTGTGGGGTGAGGGTGTGTTGAATGAACGGTCATGTTTCACGAAGGCTAATGAAAATTGTGTACTGATGAAGAGTGCATCTTTATTAGCGAAGTATCGCCGCACAGGGGAGAACTTTTAGTAGTTGAAATATTGTGAATGTGTTTACTTTCAATTGTATATTGTGCTGAGGAAGAACTTATGAATCAACCATAGAGAAAGAAAAAGAATAAGGTTACTAGGTAGTATGGTATAATTACATAAAGCAAGGATATTATTACTCGTATTAAGATGATTATAGGAATGTACATAAACACATTTCGCAACTATGGGTTTCAAAAGATTCAGATTTTTCAGCAATACGTTTTGTCGTAAAATTGGTTGGATTACATAATTTGAGAAAATTTCCTTTTCCAATCTAGTTATATTACTATTATTTTCGATTTTGGTTTTCACGCATCAAATTTATGCTATCCAATGTTAAATAAAAATATAGAGAAGTTGTAAGAATATCAAAAAGTTAAGTGGGTATATTAAAACAAACGAATTTCAAATACGTTACAAAGTCGATAAAATAGGAATGATGTTTGAAGCCTGATATCATACGTTGATGGAACAAATATTATTACGATGTATATTCAAATGTAAAATGCATATTTCAAAGTACAAATTGTAATTATTTCATAATTTCGCGATATAGGCGCATGAAATATATTAATGAGATCGTGTGACCAGTTGCACTACAAAGAAATGTACGTTGTTTGCAGCTTACAATGAATGAATAAAATAATTTCAAAACATTGGCACGCCTCAAATTCATGTATCAAATAAAATGCCGATATGAAAAACATTTCATTGAAATGGAAAAACAAAATTTAGTGAAATAGAGGTCTGCAGCAGAAAAAATACTGCTGAACAAACTACACAAAATGGTTTTCCAAAACGTAGCATGAACATTCTCCAACAATAACAAACAAAATATTCTCGTAAAACGTTGCAATAAATTAAATATTTTCACAAAAGCAGACTTTACGAATATTGTAATAATAATATAGTAGATATACTAATGCAGTACAATTCATTTTTACATACCAATAAAATAAAAATAAAGTTTCTCATCCTTAACACACCGTAATAGCAAATCTTTAATAGTGGGTGGCCTCTCCCTTGGATCTTTGCTGTCACATGACGTCTCTTGTGTCATTTATATGCCACAGCAACAAACTACTGAATATGAGAATTAAATCGGTTTCACGGTAAGATAATATAGGGAATAACACAATCAAATATTTGTTTTTTTATTCAGCAAATTTTGTTTTGATATTACAGACTTCCTAGGTATTCAAGAAAAGCATAAATACCTCCCAAGCGAGGTGTCTTTTCTTAAATTAAAATTATGATATATATATATATATATATATATATATATATATATATATATATATATATATATATATTAGTGAATAATGATTTTTAAATTACGAATTAACTATTCCAATAATGCATTATAGTTACGACGCAGAGCATACTATAAAGATACAGCACTACTTATGAAATTTGTTGGATTCCGACTCCAGTGGCCCCTTTATGACCAGCCGCCACTTTTTCTCGTGTTACCTGCTCACCTTACTGCAACTCAGTAGCACTTCCTCGCAAATAGAAGGAAAACACACTTAACTTGCTTCTCAAGAGCGAGAGTGCTTCTAAACGTTCCATGAGGATGGCCACGAACTGAATCAATTCGCCGTAGTGCCGAGTGTTGGTAATTCTGAGCCCGATTCAAAACTTAAATCTACACTCTCTAATTGAATTGAAGAAGTGATAAATGAAACAAAACCTTAAAGCTCTTGGCTGACTGGATGACGCCGTGTCGAAGGCAGTGAAGACGACGTTTCGATTATCACATCGTGGTCTTCTTCAGGGATGAAGTATACCTTTAATATTAATTTATACATTTGTTACTTGTATTAACAAAGACAATATCTTTTTACATAATAAAAGTGAAGATAACAATGGTTCTTTCGGTGAAAAGAACTATTTACCACTCTCAGAATGTTATTTTTTTATTTGAATTTCCGATAAGAATGTGTGTACAATTAAATTTAAACTTGTAGTTATTCAATAAAATTTATTTTTAGTTAACTTACTATAGTTTGCAATGTACTTTAATGTTAACTACTATACTTTAACGCAACTATTCCCCAAACTTACGCAGCTCGTACAGACTCTGCCAGCCTCAGCGCCTTCTTCCCCATTATCATTCACGAGGCCGCCGCCGTCGTCCCCCACATTACAAATGTTTAAGAAAGATTTCATTGGACCTTGACATATATTATAGATAATTTCGTAAGAAGGTTTGTGAGGGTTGAGAGCAAAATCATAAGACTGATATGTTTCAATTAATTTCGACCTAAATTAAATACACTTTTTTCCCTTTCAATTGAATTAACCTGCATACCTTTCAATTTGTAAAAAAAAAACTTCTAAAATTGACACTAAAGCAGCCATAAATAACTTCATTTTAAATATCGTGGCTTCTTCATAATGATAAAATATGTCAAAGCAACATTAATTGGAGATATTGTGTGACATTATGGTTTCGCAGCGAATCTTCCATCCTGATATCTTTGAAACTATACTCATGAAGTTTTTGAGTAAAGTTCTTGAACAAAATTATTGAGTAAAGCACGAAGCCTAAGGAAAGCCTTTTAATTAGTTTAGACTTTACTTTATTTACATTTAGATATAACGTACTGTTATCTCTCAATAATAAATTGCCAGGGACCAAGCGTGATGCTCACTTTTAGAACCAGAGGGTCTAAAAACTATTACAGTTCTATTTTTTCTAATTTGTTAACTAAATTTTATTTCCTTAGTTACATTACTTACATCTTACTTCCCAGCATCCCGGCGATATCCCAGTTTCTCCTTCCTTCCTCCGTCGGCACTGGTTTTACGCGCAGTCGAATAGAGACCGCCGACTCTGCCTAGACACTCAGGGACTGAGCAAACACCCAGAGAAAACTAAGAATTTCGTACCTACGTGTAAATGAACGCCATCGCGCCTAACGCATGCATCTGGTGGCAGGAACGTGCGTCCTGGACAACCGCCGAAGGTTAAGCGGGGTCCATTTCAGAAGGTTCTTTTCCAAGTGTGATGTTTACAAGGTAATTTACACGAGATTCTTGTACTGTGTATTCGGCGATGGGCTGCACAGATGCAGGCTGCTTCTGAATGCAAGTTGCTTTACCCAACACGAAAGGTGAGCCTGGTTTTAATTAGTGGGTAAACGATGATTCGAAAAATGTTTTTACTCTCTGAAGGTGAGACCAAATATTGTCAACAAAATGAAAATATACTCTCCTCTTTGCGGAGTTGGTTCAAGTATCATATACAACACATCACGTACTGTTTGTGCCGGACACATTGAAATGATATACAGTTACGATCAACTGCATCACTCCGCACGCAGTGTTATGCTTTTAGTTTCAAATTAAATTGGAATATACACGGGATTCTTCTAGTGCGTATTTGGTTGTCAGCCGTAAATATGTAGGTTGCTTCTGAATGGAAGTTGCTTTACTCAACACGAAAGGTGAGTGTAGTTTTAATTGGTAAATAAACGATGATTCGGTGATTTTTTTTTACTCTGTGGAGGCCAGACGAAATAGTGTCAACAAAATAGAAATAAACTCTTCTCTTTGCAAGTTTAGCCCAAGTATCAGATAAACACTATCACAAGTTGTTTCAACCTGACAGATTGAAGTGATATTTTATAATAATTGACAATTGTCTGCCTAACAGATTGAAGTGATATTCTATACTCATTTACAACTCTCTGCATCACTCTGTGCGCATCGATATTTTTTCAGTTTCAAATTAAATGTACACGAAATTCTTGCATTGTGTTTTGGGCTATCACCTGAGCTTACTCAGGTTGCGTCTGAACACAAGTCGCTTCACGTCCTTTTTTTGGTATCAAGTGCGAAATTTTGATTGTTGAGTATTTCAAATAATGTTTCTATCGAGCACGTGGGAAATTTTTTGTGCAATTACTACAAAATATGTGCAATTACGTAAGTAGAGTTCAGGTAAAAGTCTCAGAACACAGGCTCGGAGTTTATATGGAATTTTGAATAGATACCTTTGTAATCCAAGATACGTGGATTAATAACTTGTAAAACAGAACATGGTTTTTAAATTTTTCAAATAGTTGTTTTAGCCACAAACTAAAAACAATCAACATAATCTCTACTAGTGTTCCACATTTTATTTTAATATCACCGCAGTCACTTAAATTATTCCACCACAAATGTCAGTTCCTCCTCTATTTTCCTAGCGTTGACTGCTCCACTATACCTTTAAGGATCCAGAAATAGACAACTAAAACTCCAATTCAATCCCTGACTCTATTACAGCGACCTGGACTCAGAAACAAATAAAATCACCAGTATCTCCCGTACGGTGACAACTATCTCGGATTTACCGTCAAGACCACTCTGTCCACTCCTGCAAGAGAACAAGAGAGAAATAAGAAAAAAAAAAATAAAAGCTAACCGCCGAGCCTTCTTTGAAGTAAGAAACAAAATGAACGCTTCTCGTGAGCAACGTTAACGGAATCGGGTTCCCTGTTTTACCCGACTGCTTTCCTAGTCGACGAAGCGTCCGCCCTTTGCAAGCCTCTCCCACGACACCAAGGGGCCTGGATAACAGCGCGGGGAACATGCGCACTTGTTAAGGGAACATTATACCTTCCGCGCTCGTCCGCGGGCGCCGCCCGACAGCGCAGCGGCCGCTGGGGCCGGCTTATCGCCTCTATCAGCGGCCGCGCACGCACTGGGCGGCTGGCACAAGGGCGCGGGCACAACGAGACGCAGTATAACAAGCAAGGTTAACAACAACAACAACAACAACAACAACAACAATAATAATAATAATAATAATAATAATAATAATAATAATAATAATAATAATAATAATAATTCGAACCACATAGCGCAGACGATTGCAGCAGCCGTCGTTTGCACCGAGGAGGCTCTAGGTTCGAGTCCTGCCAAGGCATGGTATTGGGTTGGGCGGCTGGCCCAAATACGTGGGCACAACGAGACACAGTATAGGGTGCCTAACAATACTATAATAATAATAATAATAATAATAATAATAATAATAATAATAATAATAATAAAATCAAAACCACTGATTACACTTTTTCTCCAGTATTTATCTTAAGAGCATATAATTTCGATTTTAAAAACATTTCTGAAAGTCTTGTCACTAAGTGAATCACATTATAGAAATGGCATCTTATTACAATACAGCTAGAACTCCTATATTTGGTCATTTTGAAATTATGACTACTTTCTTCTGTTCTCTTATTTTCATACATAAAAACTGTCAAAAATGTGTTTAATTTCTAATATACATTTGACAAATACATTCGACTGAAATATTGTGTGTTGCTGAGCTGCCTTGTGGTATACTTATTCTAAAATTTCTTTATTTCCATTTCAGAAAAAAAGCCGTCGCTCGCTTTTCAAGAAGTTTCGCTATAGGATTCTTCAGGGTTCTCGCCATTTCTTCTTTTAACCAGCGCGCTGACGACATCACCCAGTTGCACTTTTTATCTTTTCTGATTACTTCACTCCGCATCATATCATTCGCTACGCCCTTCACCTCCTTATGTTTTCCAAACGCCATCTCGCCTCATCTTTCGGAATGTACATTATCATAATGTGAACTCAACTATTAGCTATGAAAATTCCCAAATAAAATAGAGGAAAAATTGTGCACGAGTCGAAATATTGCAGAGACCCTATTAAATCAGGATGATTGGCTTAAGCATGTTATTTGGATAAAATGTAGTATGATGTAACATCATGTTTGATTTTTCAAACAACGGCCTTCAATCATTTCAAATGCAGAAAAATCGAAATGAATTTTTTCATTCATCAGAACCTACTCAGTCCGGTGATTCTCAAACAGTCTTTAGGAGAGATTTATGGCAATTCTTGGAGAGAAGAATTCACTATCGCTTAGATGGAAGTTCTGTTGCATACAAACATCTCGTCCGAATCCCTTGAAACGCTTTGCTCTTATTGTAAGCTAGGGAGGAGCGGAAACCTAGCAAGAGACACTGAGGTCGGGCTAGGGATATTACGAAAACTGTTATTTACTGCTTCCTTAAACATAATTCCAATACCGCTTCTCTGAAGCTTAGTCTGGTACGTCATCATTCAAGATTTACAGCCCTTGTTCGGGTATTTCGAGCTGGTTCATGATCTGGTTGCGTTTCCACATAACGCTACTCAATTCAATTTTGTCAACGGTAGTGTTGTTGACTCAAACGTTTAATTTCTTACCGTTTGTTGTTTCTGGAATACTTTTCCTACATATAATTATAGGTCCCTTACATAACTATGATCAACGGGAGTGATATTTGGACATATTTGTACATTAGCCCATATTATTTCATTTCGAACGCAGAATTATTTCTAGAGGATTGACATCTTCTCATTTTCATTTAAAAATAGTCTCATTCTCTACAGTATCCAATTTTCAAAATCCTCAACAGAAAATATATATGAATAATTTCGAACCAATATCTAGTTAGCCCTGAAAAACAGTTTAAATCCAAGGAAATTCGCCATTTTCATTTAAATTAATGTAAGCTTCTTGAATTGAATTTTACAATATAGAATTATTATTGCTTATTATTATCTTATTCAAAAAATTCTTCAAGGCGCACAGAAATTGAAATCAAACTCAGCTTCTGGACATGTGAGGAGTGTATATGGTATCGTCTAATATCTAGGACCTCGGCGGAAAATGAGACAGTTTCATTATGACTCCACAATGGAAAGGTCGCTTGTGTTATTTCACTTATTCTCATACTGCGCAATATTGACCTTCATATCGGGTACTTTCGTGATTACGATACAACTAAGTATACGACAGCTAAACATATGCCACCCCGCCATTAAAATTAGAATTGCTTTTTCACGTCCGCTTTATGTAACTACACTCTTTTTTAAACTGTGTGCTTCGTAAACAACTGTTCTACTGATATCGAATACGTATACTGTACAACATTGTTACAGCATTCACGAAACATTTTTTGCTAAAAAAGAATTTGTTGCAGTGTTATACGAAAGTAATTCCATTGTTTGTTTTTGCAGTGTGAATGCTACAATTTTTGGAAAACAATTTTGTGGGGTTTTATAGCTTGCATTTTTGCACTAATTATGACTTCTTTTATTAATTCTATTAATAATAAATAATATAAAATACCTCCAGCGATCTCTAACTTAGTTCCTAAGGAGAAGATCTAGGACTGTCGGTGGCTCTGCAATTCTTTGCGGAAATGTGGCTTGTTCCTAATAATAAAGCAATTGTCTTGCACCCTCCATTCCTTTGAGTAACCTGGGAGTTTGGCCAGTTTTTACAAAAAATGTTGCGGAACAAAGTTAGAGCTCCGTATAACTGATCGGGCAACGTATGCTTTTACGCCCACATTCGGTGTATCTGTATTTACGAAGTTTTGTATTAAGACGTTTTATAATAATAATAATAATAATAATGATATAATAATATAATAATATAATTATTGTTACTATTATTATTACACCCAACTCATTTCACTCTCTGAGACCCAGTTGTATCCATCTATCATGAAGAGATAAAACGTGTGAAACGATTATTATTATTATTATTATGATTATTATTATTATTATTCATTTATTATTACTCACCCAAACACATTTCTCTGAGACCCATTTATTCTAGTCATGAGGATCAACGTTGTGGAAATTATGGGATTCGGCTCACAATCCTTTGTGTTACGACAAGTTGTTCAGCCTTGACTATCAATTAGGGGATGGATGATAT
>BOPP01000042.1:2577112-2591112 GCA_017312745.1 Gryllus bimaculatus
ATGTGTTGGGTGGTAATAATAATAATAATAATAATAATAATAATAATAATAATAATAATAATAATCGTTTCACACGTTTATCTCTTCATGATAGATGGAATACAACTGGGTCTCAGAGAGTGAAATGAGTTGGGTGGTAATAATAATGATAACAATAATTATTATTATTATTATTATTATTATTATTATTATTATTATTATAAAACGTCTTAAATACAAACTTCGTAAATACAATACACCGAATGTGGGGCGTAAAAGCATACGTTGCCCCGATAGTTATCGGAGCTCTAAGATTTGTTCCGCAACATTTTTGTAAAAACTTGGCCAAACTCCCAGGTTACTCAAAGGAATGGAGGTGCAAGACATTGCTTTATTATTAGGAACAGCCACAATTTCCGCAAAGAATTGCAGAGCCACGACAGTCCCTAGATCTTCTCCTTAGGAAACTAGTTAGAGATCCTGGAGGATATTTTATATTATTTATTATTAATAGAATTAATAAAAGAAGTCATAATTAGTGCAAAAATGCAGCTTATAAAACCCCACAAAATTGTTTTCCAAAATGTAGCATGCACACTGCAAAAAACAAACAATGAAATACTTTCGTATAACACTGCAACAAATTAACTTTTTTTAGCAAAAATGTTTTCGTGAATGCTGTAACAAGGTATTACAGTATAGGTATATCGATATTCAGTACAACAGTTGTTTACGAAGCACAAATTACAAAAAAAGTTGTAGTGTCATAAAGCGAGACGTGAATAGCAATTCAAATTTAATGGCTGGTGGCATAAGAAACTAGATTTTGAACAAACTACAACTACGCAGACAAAACGAATCTATGTCGCTATTGTTGAAACGCAATAGATCATGAACCAGCTCGAAATACCCTAACAATAAGGGTTGTAAAATATTTGAGTGATGAAGTACCAGACTAAGCTTCAGAGAAGGCGGTATTTGGAATTATGTTTGAAGGAAGCAGTAAATAACAGTTTTCGTAATATCCTAGCCGACCTCAGTGTCTCATGTGCTAGGTTTCCGTCCCTCCCTAGCTTTCAATAAGAGCAAAGCGTTCAAAGGGATTCGGACGAGATGTTTGTAATGCAACAGAACTTCCATCTAAGGCGATAGTGAATTCTTCTCTCCAAGAATTGCATAAATCTCCTTAGAAGACTTTTGAGAATCAACGGACTGAGTAGGTATATGAATAAAATTCCATTTCGAATTCTTGCATTTTGAAATGTTGAAGGCGGTGAAATAATCATGATGTTACATTCATTTATCCAAATAACATGTTAAGCCAATCATCCTGATTAATAGGGTCTCTGCAATATTTCGTCAGTGCAACAATGATTCGGAACGATGATAAAGGTAATGGAGACTGTCGTTTGAAACCATAAAGAGGATGAGGTAGTGAGCGAATGAATGATGATGCGGGTGAGTAATCAAGAAGGTAAGAGAAGTGTAACTGGGAAGGGTGTAAAAGAAGAAATGGGAGAACCCTGAAAGAATCTATAGCGAACTTTGAAAAGCGAGGTCTGAAATGAATAAAGAAATTTAAGAAAATAAGTATACAAAGGCACTCAGCAGAACACAACACTATTCAGTCGAATGTATTTGTCAAATGTATATTAGAAATTAAACACATTTTTGACAGTTGTTTATGTATGAAAATAACAGACAAAGAAAGTAGTCATAATTTCAAGAATGACGACTACAGGAGTTTCTAGCTGTATTTGTAATAAGATGTCCATTTCTATAATGTGATTCACTAGTGACAGATTTCAGAAACTGTTTAAAATCGAAATTATATGCTCTTAAGATAACTGGAGAAAAGTGTAATCAGTGTTGATTCTAAAACTCGTTGAAATGTCATACAAAACAGAACTATCAACAAAGTAATTACTCACGCAAAATTTAAAAGAAATAACTAATGAATTGAATAAACGAATGAAATTTAAATAATTTCATATAAGATATAAAATGCAGTAATGTAAGGAGAATAGAACAAAAAAAAATGTATAAAAGTGTGTGTGTAGGTGTATAGAAGTGGGTACATATGCTCATTTCTCCATGTAGTTTAATCTTCATTTCCCGTTCAACTCGTCTCCCGGTAACCTTTACTATTTTATTAAGTTATAAACGTCTGTAAATATGAATATTCCACATCATAGAGACCATACATAACAGACACTAAAATATATATCTATTTATCATATTTGTTTATTACGAAACTTACATTCAAAAAACTTACATCAATTGTTAACGATTGTTAACAGAAGCGAAATGTTGAAACAAGGTATACTCTAAATTTCAAGCTAAAATGGGGGAGGTAATATTAATTTTTTTGTATTTTACCATATTAACAATCGTACTTGAAAATATAAACTAAAATGTATGTGTACCCGTTTTTAGTTCAACATTTCGACCTTAATTGTAGGTACTCATCAGAGTTGTTTAAGTTAATAGCAACTAGTTAACAGTTAATTATTTCAAATGATCAACAAGATTTCATGTTTGTTTAATATTAAAAATAAGTGGAAGTTTCTTTTCTAACTAATCACATACGTCCACATAACCAGCGTTTCACTCATTGCAAAGGTAAAAGTCAATATAAAATGAATAAATTAACACATTGTATTCATATAAGAAACTAGCAAAATACGCGGCTTTGCCAGGGCTTTCTTCAAACTCAATCCTTATGAAAGAGGAAAAGATCAATTTCATGAGATTATTTTTAATGTAATTGGTGTAACTTTTAATAAAATACTATCTTTTTCTTTCATTTTATTTTACAGTACATTGATACAGGAATAATATTTTTCTGATTGAAATTTTTGAATCTTATGCACTACTTCTGGGCTCTAGCGAATCTATAAGGTGCCAGTTCCGCCTCATCAACCAACATATTACTTAAAATAATTATCTTCCGCATTTGTGTTGTATTAATGTATATCAAACTTTTCAAGTACACTGCGACAATCCTGAAGAAGGCTATATAACAATTTCATATCTATTCATACACTATGTGGTATCGATGTCGGTTACTGAATGTTATTGAATTCACATTTATTAGTATACATATCATTAATGACTACCAACTTGTCTGTTATGTATGATTCAAAACTTTATTCCGGGCCGGTTGACTGAGATCGTTAAGGCAGTTGTGCCGTAGCGATCTCCGACCAAAGGATCGCGGGATCGAGTCCCACCTCGGGCATTATTGTGTTTGTGTTCGTCCTTGCTTCCCCTATCATCACAACATAATGTCATCTTCAAAGTTTCCATACCTTTAAATGCCATAGTAGCCGCTAATGACCTTGATGTAAACACGACCTTAAATAACAGAACAAAAAAAAGGAAGAAAACTTCATTATTTTATTTTTCCGGAGTCCTACACGTCCCTTACTTCATTACGTCCTCGCAGCCAGAGAGCGCCTCGCACTGTGCAGGGCGCCGTCGCACCGTCCGCTTGGGCGTCGCGAAGGGGCGTGCGCCGCCGCCGCCGCCGCCGCCGCGCTGCGTCGCGTCGTAACTCCGCCATCGACGCAGCTCCGCGTCGCGCCGCGTCCTCTCGCAACAAACTTGCGACCGCGACAGCACAATGGCCACTCGCAGGACGCGCGTCCGCGGGAACTCCGCGCCCCCGAGACGGGATCCGCGGCATTGTGCGCGTCCGCGGCGACAACGCCGGGCACGACGACGGCGACGACGGCCACGAGAGGACGACGAAGAGAAGCGAGAGTTGGCGAGCGACGAGGCAGACGATGTCCAACTTCAACATTAGAAACGAGGAAAACAACGTGATCCCGGATGAATACGATGGCTACGAGACTAGGACAAAGACGACGATGGCAATGACGACGGTCACGGTGGTGATAATACCGAAGAAGGGGAGACGACGAAGTTAGTGTGACGATGAAGAGAAGCAACAGTTGGTGAGCGACGATGCAGACGATGTCCAACTTTAACATTAGAAACGAGGAAAACAACGTGATCCCGGATGATAACGATGGCTACGAGACTAGGACAACGACGACGATGGCAGTGATGACGATGAAGACTTCAAGATTGATTTCAAGATTAGAAAGGAGGTGAACAATGTGGTCTAGGGTGTTAACGACGGCTGCGAGAATAGGACAAAGCTGACGATGGCAATGACGACGGTGAGGGCAAAAAGGACGATGGCAATGACAACGGTTACGGTGGGGAGGCAATGACAACGGTTACGGTTAAGAAGGGGAGACAACGAAGTTAGTGTGACGATGAAGAGAAGCAACAGTTGGTGAGCGACGATGCAGACGACATTCACTTTCAAGATTAGAAACGAGGAAAACACTGTGGTCTAAGATGTTAACGGTGGGTACGAAAATATAACAAAGACGACAACGGGAATGATGACGACGGTGACGGCGGTGACGACGGCGATGGTGAAGCAAAGATGACGAGGAAGCAAAGAAGACGAAGAGAATCAGAGTTGATGAGCGGCGATGATGATGACGTTGGACTTCATGATTAGAAAAGAGGAATACTATGTACTTTAGTATGATAATTGTGGCTACGAGAATGGGAGAAAGACGTCGATGGTATTAGCGACTAGAACGAGAAGGTGATGGCGTCGCGTCTGATGTGACTGCATCTGACACAAAAAGGAGAGAACCAAAAGGCGAAGAAGAGGAGCTAGCCAGATGGTGAAGACAATCTTTGACTCAAAGCTGAATAATGCGTAAAACGACGAATGTTGAGGTAGTATAAATAATGACGACGAGAAAAGGATGAGGACGATGATGGAGACAACTTGGAGGAGCAACTGTCGGCGCCGAAGCAACTCCCACGGAGACAGGAAGTCAAGGAGGCATGGCTGTGGACGAGGAGCAAGAAATACGACCCTGAATACACTGTTGAACGAGAAGCTGAGAAACGAGGAAAGCAAATCGAGGGTAATAATACCGAGGGTGATAAAGAGAAAAGACGAGAACGAAGATGACCAGTCTGACGACTACAGGAAGCAGCAGTCCGCGTTGCTCCCACGACGAGGAACGGAAGTCAAAGAAAGAATGAAGATAAAGAGGAGCATGAGACGGCGGTGTGACGGTGAAGTTGATGTTGACTTCAAGCTGATAAACGATGAAAACGAAACAGGTTACAATATTAACGACAACGACAACTACGAAAAGGAGGCTAAGAAATGATGACGTCATGCAGCAACACACGGCAACACAATGGTAAAGATGAAGTTGATTCAAAACTACAAAAAGGAAATAACTAAAATTTGGGAGTCAGTGACAACTACGACGGCCGAAATAGGATGAGGATGACCAGGAGCAACAGAACAGTGAAGGTGAGAGGTTTGGAAAAGAAAAAGGTCTAAGGCAAAGCCCTTTACTATGAGTATGAACGATAGTGAAGAATCTGGATAAGGCGAAGAGCTAAGGATGACAAAGAAGGCTAAATGAGGAACATATATGTAAAGGTGATACAGGATGAAGATGAGGCACAAATAATGGGGATACCAATATGAAGACTATGTTGATGAGACACTGGGAACAATTAACGTGACAAAAATGTAGACAACTACCAATGAGAATAGGATGATGGCGAAAAGTTGACAAGGACGACGGCAACAATGTCGAGAAGCAGAAAGACTTGGGGACGGCGAAGAGGATGGTGAGTCGAAAGTCAGAAACGACGATGAATATCAAGGTAATAAACTACGATTACCACGGTAAAGATGATGAGGTAATGATGAAAATGACGAGGAGTAGCAATAGAGACGTGGCAGATAAGATTATGTTTTCTCGATATTGAAAAACAATGATAAGTAAGTTTTTACAAGACACAACAACAAAGGTAAGTTTTTACGAGACGTATCTCAAAATTGCTACTTTTCAGGGGAGAGAAAAAAACGTTACAAAATTTCCACTAAAATTAGATTAAGTCCCGTCATTTAGCAAATTTCCCGTTATTTTCTATGTTACGCATCGTTAGCATTTGATAGAAGTTGATATTTGCTTTCGGGTGACATTATTATCTGAAAAAGGTCAAAGTTTAGTCATGTTTTATTTAAATCTTGAAAAATTGAAGCTAATGAACGACGATAATGACAAAAAATATTATGATATTGGTCACGAAATGTCCTATGAAAATAGGAATTATTTCACAGATAAAAAATGTAGTACATTAAACATATTCAGTATCTGTCTTATCTCCACATATATACATGCAAACAGTGTTCTGTGAAAACACCTACAAGTAGTTTCCGTAAAATTCATGAGTACGTTAAGTTACGCAATTAGCATTGTAGAAACCAACACATTTTGTATCCACAGTTTTATGTAAAACACTTTAAGTAAGATCATTTAATCACAAGCATTGTAATAAGATATATTTCAAATTAATTGGAGTAAGTTGGACATTACGAGAAACAAGTCGACGTGAGCAAAACAAATAAACATTGCGATAACAGCCAAACAAAGTAATGTCTCCACCTCGATGCACCGTATAATTAAGGCTTTGAATTGTTTATTATTGTGGGGGAAATTCAGAGAATCCGAAACTTTATTGTTACATATACAAGTACATTCATAATACCGAAGTGATTTATAAGATATTTTATTTTTTCTTGTTTCTAATCAGTTTAATTGAAATACTGTAGAAAATTCATTTCTCACTGCACTGTGGGTTGTCAGCTTCCCCTCACTTCCTTCAATTATCTGCGAGGAAGGAGTAATAATTCTCAATACACACTTTCACAGTTTTCCCGAGCTGTGCACCTTGTCGAAATGAAGAAGTAACTCAACCTACGCTATGTGTTTGACTTGAAATAGTACCATGCCTTCTTTGGTTGCCTCGCTGAAAGTCAGGTCCATGCATCGTTGCCCTGCCTTACGATTGCCAGTCTTGTCATGATCTTGCTTTGCGGATGTCTCGATATCTGTTTCATTCGATTTAAGTCTATAAGTTCTCGTTATTTTCATTGTTTCGACTTAAGAAAATGCCTAATCAAAAGAGATTGATCGCATTTTTCTTAAATTAAGGACAGCATTCGCGTAAGCGAGATTTCATAAGGAAAACTGAAGGCATTGCAGAAATTACATATAAATTATTATTATACAATTAACAATAACCATAATAATAAAGTGAAAGTGACTGAAAATGAAAAAGAATGAAACAGATAATAATTATAATTTTAAATTCATTGAATCAAACAATGAAAAACTCTTGGAAATAAAATTTCTCACGAACTCCAAAAAAATTGCTTTAATCCTTTCAATATGAATGAATCAACATATTTATAAACATGTTTACTGTATAAGCTGCATATAAGTTTTAATTTCTTGACTTGTTCCCATATTGTTGCTGATCTCAGCAAGATTTTATTATACACAAAGTTGTGTTATGACCACTCTACGACACAAATAGTATTATGGTAAAGCAAGATAAATGTTAGCTTAGATGTAATTTTAGATTTAATATTTAAACAATATCTGAAGTGTAGGTGCGTTATGGTATGTTTTATACGAATGAGGATACATTCCAAACATTTAAATCCTCCTACTCCGCGAGTTCTTCTAAATATGTTAAATAAATGGATTTAGGTATATTAAAACTCTGGCAGAAGGTAAACCAGACGATTCCTTAATAAACAATATGGTATCTATAATATCATTAAGTATTGAATGTAATGAATGTAAAGAAACAAAGTATATAAGAAACAACTTTTATCAGCTGCTATCGTCGCGAATTCAAATCGTTGTTTAGATAACTATACTTGTTTCTACATTATCAGACCAGGTTCAGATACATTAATGAATATTAATAAAAAAACCGACTCACGAAAGGAGGTTGAGAAAGAAGGAGACACAATATAAATTAGAGCTATTGATGTTGGAAATTTATATCAGAAAATAATAAAGGAAAATGTGAAGGAAGAAAAGTATATAAGGTAACAAATTACTAACGTGAAGAAACTCTTTATCATTAAAATATACATGTAAAAAAAGAGCAATTAAACTAAGAGGGAAAAGGCGACGGAAGGAGAAGAAAGGGCAAAACGAATCACGGCAAGGAAAAAAAAAACACAGCAGAAAGAAGAGAGCTGGGAAAATTACTACAGAAGGAGTTTCCCATCTTTCCTATCCCTGTTCCTGGACTTCCCTCATACTCATCGAGATTCCGCCCTAGCTAACAGCCCGCCCTGCTCTCTGTTCTGCTGAGCGAAGACACGGGAGGCGCGTTCAGAAAGAAGGCAGCGTCGCTAGAACGCGGAGCGCCGCGTATCCGGGAAGGTGCAAAGCCTTTGAGGGCAAAGCCCGCCAGGTGGCAGCACTGCGCTTACCGCGGTTGCGTTTACATATCACCCTTTTCTCAACGCCTGCTGCGGTCCGTAAGACTCGCTGCTACTGTCGCCCACGTTAGACGGTGGTTCGAAAGATGCAAAATAGTGGGAAAATTATTATTTTTTCGTTCAAAAGAATCCGATTTAGATGACTCAGTAGTTTTTATACTTCAGAATGCCAAGTAAACGTTTCCATGCGAAAATAGAAGATAGGACAAGTACAACTCTACTCCTTACAATATTATTTAACTTTCCTGGATTTGTTACAAGGAACAGAAAGAGCGAAAAGACCCCAACTTGCTGGGATGTGAAAATTAAAAAATATTTGTATACTGAAAACTACTGGATTATTTTTTTCGTATTAACTACACTAACAAAAGAAATTCCAAGAAAAATGATAATAAAACTAATATTTCTAGAAATAACCACCATTTGTGACCATTAGAAACAATTCAGTAGGATTAGGGTTAACTTCGGTAGATGTGAATGTTTTTCAAACCATGTTTAATATCAAGACACCTTAAGTTTAATATCAAACGGTGTATTATTTACAATAAGAGTTTACAGCTGGGCATTGATGCACAGACTTACAGATAACGCTAACATTTAAATAGTGCGTTTGGATTGTGATCGTTGGCAGTTGTCGCGAGACTTGCGCAATTTTTTCTACAATTTTAAATTTGGTTTCTGTTCATTTATTTGTTTGTTTATTGTTGTTCATTTATTTTGTTCATTTATTTCAAGCTCTTTCATTTTAGTTAATTTAAAAAGTTTGTTCTTTGTGATGTGCAATAGCACAAGTTTTCTCCTATTTACTCCGCATACCTGTGCGGAAACTCTCGCATATTAAACTACAAAATCTTCCCTTTCCTTTTATTTCTAATCTAAGAGGGAAAGTTGTAAACGAGAGGTACTTATTTGTTTAAAAATGTATAAAGGTAACTTCCAATGTGCTAACACAATATCAAATAGAAATAAAAACAATGCAATTGATGTTTCAGCAAAATTTTCAATAAAGATTTATTCTGTATTTTCGAGAGATTTTTAGATCAATTCACAACACTTCTTCAAAAATATTTGAAGTAATTTTTCAAAATTATTTGTCAGTTACATATAATTCTTTGCGGGTTACATTTAAAGTGAAAATTTAGATTTTTTCAACAACTCACATTTTCGAAGTCCAAATGCAATTCGTCACATCTCCGTGAAATTATATTTATTTAAAGTCCTCATTGTAAAGATTGGTTGCCTGTGAGAGTCGCAAACTTTTTGGCCCTTTGTTTTCAAATCTGGACCACTGCGCTCCGTCGCAACCGCCGCTTCCTACGCTGCAGGGTGAAGAGAATTGCGAAGGGGAATCTGCGAAACGCACACAAAATCCTGCTCGGGCTAAGGCTGCTAAAAATTCCGACTTGCGCTCACGACGAGCTCTGGAATAGCAGCACGAAAACTGTGAAATTAAACTTGTAAAACCTTTGAACTCAGAAACACTCCTTCGCTCTCGTTGGAACCCCTGAGAATTTAAAGGAGAAACCCATAAAAAACATGCTCGAAATACAATACACAATTATTATTATTATTATTATTATTATTATTATTATTATTATTATTATTATTAGCACGAGGTCCTACATTCATAACATTTATTCAAAAAACGCATTTTCCTTCAGAGTATTTAGTAAAATATCTTTTTTCAAGATACACGTCAACGCCTACTCCGTTTCACATGACATTGCAATCTACATAAAAATTAAACTCATTAACTTAAGACATATTATAACTAATACGATTCAAGGAGAAAAAGAATAAAACACTGAGTTCAAGCTTATGATCAATCTGTAGAACCATTGTCGTTTGCATAAATATCTTATTGTGCCGCTTATTCTCTTGGGTACTGTAGCAGGGTAGTCACGATGCTCTTACCAAAAGTAGTCAGTTATTATGGGTGTATTTCATCACCTCTGGTATAGCCTTTCAGTGTCTTAATATCTTGGTGAAACCTCATACACTGTTATTCATTCACGGCTCCTAAGAATTCTGGAAAGCAGACTGCTTGTGGAGGAAGTGCATTTTCAGGATCATGTTACAACTCATGTTATTTTTCAGCTTATTATTGTGATGTTCATGGTTTGAATCTTTATAGTCTCCCGAGAACATATTAACTACTTTTTCGAAGTTAATCCATGCTTATATTTCTGGAAGACATTCTTCAAAATAATTATTTTCAGTTTGTTCCCTGATTTTCGGTACTACAACAATATCTTCTTTGACTTTCCCGTCTGAGAGTGCGGGAATTTGTTAGGTACTTAAAACAATTTCAGATTTCATCCAAAGTCTTAGCAAATTACTTCATTAGATTATATTTAATGTGTATGGGAAGTAAGAGAATTTTGTTAGGACATAATAAGCTGCCTCGTATTAGTACTGGGAAACCGGAATAAGTATATTTCTTAGAGATATTTCTCCTGTTGTCTAAAGATTCTATTTCAGCTGACACATTCACAAATGTGGCATGGGAACTCTGTGTAATCGTGTTCTTGACGTACCCTTGTATCTACATGCCCAAAACTAATCACAGATCATTCATTTATATTACTTACAATTAAAGTTATCGAGTAGTACTACACGATTTTTATATATCTTTTTAAAAAGGATGGTATGTTCGTCTGTGTCTGATAATACAGTATTACCGTTATGCAGGATCATAAAATTATCTGGCTTCAATCAGAGAAAAGTATTTATTCGTCTGTTTTATTCTTTGCTCGTAAGTTTTTTGTGATATTTGGAACGTGTGTACAATTTACTAGGACTCTTCCTGATTAAAAAACTTATCTAGGTCTTACTCGCTATGACTACAGACAGTCACATACGTTTCTGGAGCTGACAGATTGTTGGTTTTATTCAGCGTTGAAGCCAGAACTTCAGAATATAAATAATTCAGCTGTCTCGACTGGCGTTGAACTTAAATCAGAATCAATTATCTAGAAGTTCAAATCATTTCAAGCAGAGGAACGTCAGTGCCATGTGATTTAGTTGTTCTAGCAGACTTCAAAGAAAAATAAATAATGTCTAGATTGTTCTTTGTAATCCATCTTTTTACTTTGCAAATTCCAAAATTGTAATCGCCACAATAGATCTTTGGCTCGAGCCAAAGAACGAAAATAAATCTAAAAAACAATGCTTTCCTTTCTCTCTTTCGTCACTCTAATTCTGCAAACACATATACTGCACAAGGGCATTGGGTTTAATATGATTTCCCAGTTACATTATAAAATATATCATTATAAATACTTTTAACAAGAAGTTATGTTCTGGCTTAGTTTTACAATCATAAAAGGTCAACAAATATAGCAAAATATATTTTTTGAAAATATAATGACTATTTTTTTAAATCGTATGTTATATGATAAAAGTAAGCGATTTTTTGGATTCAGGAGACCAACTTACTCATAAAAAAAGCGTCAAAATCAAAAAATGAAAATCCACATTGACATGTGCGTTTAATATTCACGTGACGTATAATTTTAATATTGTCAAGAACTAATTAATTAAAAATGCATATCTTCTTTGAGTACGGACCAGTAACAATAAGAACTGTATTAATTAATAATGTTATCAGATAATTCATTGTACAACAGAGTTATCAATCCAATATTATGATACCACCTGTAAACCCTGGGCCGTCATTCAGCTTAGCAAGTTCACATTCATTGTACAACAGAGGCGAAAGGGTAGATATAAAAGTACATTTTACTCAATGAGAAAAATTAAACTTGGGTGACAATGCGAGCCGAGAGAAGTAGCCCTTGAAAGTCAATAATACCTTCTTCCTGTGAAGTTTGAACCATTATTTTGCCTGTTGTCATTTTCCAAACGTAAAGAATATGTTATATGAAATTACAAAATATGACACAATTTATTTGTCCTGTGCAACGTAACGGCGTTTCCGTAAATGTGATTCTCTATACAACTGACGTTCTATTATCGAACTTATTAATTATTATCTTCACGCAACAATTTTGAGCATCAGTAGTTAAACTACTGATGATCACTCTTAAAAATAATACAATTTATAATTTCTCTTGATTTTACAGAAGTTATCAATCCAATATTACGATACCACCTGTAAACCCTGGGCCGTCATTCAGCTTAGCAAATTGAAGCCGGCCCCCTCATCAAACAAAACAATTGTTTTCTTTACCCTAGCAACCACAGCACGCTGCTAAAAGACTTTCATGCGTATGTAATACACAATATTGATATACTACCAACAGATATTCTATTCTTAAAATGTATAAGCGCCAACCTGGATAGCCGACCGATACAAGACCGTGTACCGACTCAGAGCTTCGGTTCGAACGGTCGTGAGTTCGAGTCCCGTTTTCTACGTGGTTGTTTGCCCTTCGTCGCTCATGCATGTGTTGTAGTGGAGGTCTTCGCGCTCTGCTGGCAGTAGAGCAGAGGAGCTCGCAAGGGCGTTGGTGTCTAGTGTACGGTCGAATATGCGTTCCATCGGGACGAAAACGGTAACTGGCTGCCGGCTGGATAAAAGCGCTTAGAACAAAACGAAATGGTTTTGGAATTAACCATCAACATAAAAAACAGCACTATACGACTACGAGTCGTACGATTGGGAGAAATATCACGATTTGCGTATCATGATATTATTGCACATTTACTTTTTTCCCCTTCAGAAATATCCACATTTTGTTACGCCTTCGGCACATCCCCAGCACTCAAGCGCACCGGCTGCTATTTCAGGATCATAAACGCAACAGACAAACAGTCATTTGAGTTTGAGCGATAATGTTGCCTGGCCTGTAAAGCGCGTTGTGACGCCCTTTTACCTTCCAACGATAATGAGCATTTTCAGCGCCAGCGTTCGTCGCTTTTGTTTCCAAGACTAAGTCCGACCATTACGCTAAATCCCGCATAAAACCTTTTGTACGGGCAACTGCCGTTTAATCAGCGGCAGGCGACTAGTTTACAACAGGAGGACGTACTGTAAACGTTTTGCAACAGAGAAAAGCGCCAGAAGCGACGCGACTCACCCTGTCTATCTTTAACTGTGAGAGCGCGCAACTGTTTCCATGCGGAATAAACGTTTCTATGACGAACAGATGCGAGCAGACGCGTCATTCTCGATGAACATTTCCGGCCAACAGTGTTTCAGACGATAATACCCGAGCCTGCCCGCTCGGATAGCGTTCAGGAGCGATATCGGCTGACATCAGAGAGAGGAAGAATCAAAATAAATGAAAAATCAACAAGAGTCGGTTTTCAAATGCCAGAAATAATAAATAATCGCGTCCTGCACTAGCTTTAACAAACTGGCATTTTCCAAACCTCTCCGCGTGAATTTCGATGAGAAAAAAGTAGAAATCTCCAATTTTTCCTCCTACCTCTTAATTTCATATTTCTTCCTAGGGCGGCGCCGCCCCTACCCTATATCGAGCCTCATTATCGACCCTACCCATCGATCATCTGCGGAGCGGCGATCGAAAAAAATCGCTTACAGAATGTCCCATCAAGCGAGAGATTCTTTTCGTTAAAGAGAGTAGCGGAAACGGCATAATTTATTATTTCTTTTTCATGAAATTCAGATCGCGCTCTCCCCTGGGGAGGGGGAAGGGTGCGTCACGGAGGCTGGCGGGGGGTGGCG
>BOPP01000042.1:2592840-2608272 GCA_017312745.1 Gryllus bimaculatus
TGGTGCGCGGGAGGGGCGACGGTACAGCCGCGTGCGGTCGGGCCGGGCGGTGATCGAGCGGCTCTCGCGTAAATCAGAGTAGCGGCTGGCGCGTTAGCAGTGAGATTGCCGCGTAAGGAACGTGGCGGGGATGGGTGCACGGCGGAACGGTGATTGTGTTGGTGCTGGTGGGAATGTGGTGGTGCGTGTATTGATGATGGCTGGTGGTGCTGGTAGAAGTAGGATGGAATGGAAAGCGTGTTGCCGATGGTGGAAAATGTGATGGCAATTGCGGTTAAAATGTGGTGTTAAGATAGAGGTGGCGGAGAATGCACGACAGCCGAGTAGCGGTGGCGGAGGTGATTGCCGAACACTATGATGGCGGCAAGTTGGTGACGGCTAGTTGGCGTTTTGGAAAAGTAATGCGAGAACGGCGGCGGCTGTGCGCGTTGCAAATGGTTTTGATATAACGGTGGTGATTGTGATGGCAGTGGTGGGGACAGTGGCGGCGATAGTGTAATGCAGAGAGGCGGTACTGTGTTTCTTAGGAAGTTTGCGTGGTGATAGAAAGCAGAGAAGGAGCTGGAGGGTGCACGGTGGTGATTGCGGAGTGCACCTGCAGTGCTGACGGCAGATTGACGGGTGATCGCAGTGGCTGGCGATAGGTCTGTGATGGCGGCAAGTTAGTGCGCTTGCGGCTCTTGAAGCAGATGCCAGTCGCATGGCAACTTTAAGTGCGACGGGGCCGGGATTGCGATGGCCGCGCTGGACGATGGCGCGCGACTGGTACACAGAGATGGTGCATGGTTTGTAGGTGCATTGATGCGGTGAGTGAGCAGAGATTGCGCTGCGGCACAGGTGCGGTGGCCAGCGTGGGGGCAAGCTGCGCCGAGCTCGTGATCAATGCAGCGGGGCGTTTGTGGCCCCGCAGATGGGGCCGGGCTGTCGGGGAGTGAGAAATTGCCTGGGAGAAAAAGAGGAGGGGTGTGCAGCGATACGGCGAGCAGGGAAGGCAGAGGAATGCTCCCGATGCGTTGTGCTTGCGGGGTTAAGAGGAGGATGTGAGGCTGAGATAGAACATCCAGTAAACGGAACACGGTCGTGGGGCACAGTGGGGCGAAGCGCCCGCCGTACTCATCATTGGCTGCTTGATTGATTTGATTTGATTTGATTCGAGGCGCGTCCACTGCTAAGGTCTTTAAATCCGTAAGCGTAATGCTTTCTTTAAGGAAGGTTGCGTGGTTGGCTGTGATTGCGATGGTTGTGATGGCGGAGGTCATATGATGAAGATGGCGGAGGTGGCAGTGATGGCGGCGCGTGGTTGGAAGAATGACTGCATTTTCGGTGGTGGCAGCAGTGGCGGTGATTTTGTTGGTAGTACTGGTGGGATGATGGCAGTGGAAGAAGAAATGGAGGTGAAGGTGAAAGTGGTGATTACACTACTGGTGGGTGAAGCATATATCGAACTCATCATTGGCTGTTTGATTGATTTGATTTGATTTCATTTGATTCGAGGCGCGTCCACTTCTAAGGTCTTTAAATCTGTAAGTGTAATGCTTTCTTTAAGGAAGGTTGCGTGGTTGGCTGTGGTGGCGATAGTTGTGGTCGTTATGATGGAGTCATATGATGAAGATGGCGGAGGTGGCAATGATGGCGGCGTGCGGTTAGAAGAATGACTGCAATTGCGGTGGTGGCAGCAGTGGCGGTGCTTTTGTTGGTAGTAGTGATGTGGTGATGGCGGTGGAGGAACAAGTAGAGATAAAGGTGAAAATGGTGAACAGAGTGCTGATGGGCGAAGTGTACACCGAACACATCATGGGCTGTTTGATTGATTGATTTGAATCGGGGCGCTTCCACTGCTAAGGTCTTTAATCCATTTTCATCGTGGCAGATCGCGTGGTTGGCTGTGGTGGCGACAGCGATGGTTGTGGTGGCAATGATAGAGGCGGTGATATGATGATGGCGGAGGGGTAAATGATGGCGGCGAGCGGTGGGAGGAATGTCTGCAATTTCGGTGGTGGCAGCGGTGGCGGTGATTTTGTTTGTAGTAGTAGTGTGGTGATGGCGATGGAGGTAGAAGTAGAAGTAAAGGTAAAAATGGTGATCGCAGTACTGCTGGGCGAAGCGTCCATCGAACTCATCATCGGCTGTTTGATTGAATTGATTCGGGGCGCGTCCACTGCCTAGGTCATTAATCCCGTAAGTCTAATGAAGATCTCGGTGATCTTTCCCTGCTGGGTGGCAAGTTCCGGTGCCGACCTATGCCGGCTAGCGTGAATTTTCCCCAACCAGGTATCTCCCACCCGCCGGCCCGTGGTAACGCCCCAGCTCTAAGCTCCCGACAGGTCTCCTGAGAAGTGTGGTAGTATATTGTATGTAAATGTACATTTGTCTAAGGAAGAAAAAATCACGCGCGGTCCGTTGCTCTTTTGTTAGCGTACCGCTCCGGCATTTGCCCGGTATTAATCGGAGGAACCACAGAAAACTACTAATCAGAGCAGCCGGCCATTAGAGTTCTCCTCAAGACAGCGTCTGATTTCGACCGAGTTGTCCACCTAGTATCGTAAATCCTGCCACCGTCGGGTCTTTCGGTCAGAAGCACTGCAGTGAAATCAAATTATAACCTGAGTCATCTCAACGGGTGTCATCGGTTGTTATTCCTCAGGGCAACAACTATGCACTGCCACTGTTGAGCCTGTTCTGCAGATCCTATGGTTCGGATCCCAATGGTGATGGACTTTCAACTTTGCTTATATAACTAGGTCACAGTTATCCTCAGACTGGAGGAGGATTCTGGCAACTGACTGTTCTGATTGGTTGTTCCGTGTTCTGTCCAATCATCACCAGGTGAATGTTGCAACAAACGGGCCACCGTACCCCTGCAATCTTTTCTACCTTATCCTTGTTTCCTCCTCTCCCCTTGCATTCACACATACGTATATGCACCACTGCACAGCCATGACTAGTCGGGAGCATAGAGCTTGTCCCGGTTGGGGAGGTACGCCGCTGGAGGAGATAACTGAAGAGTGAATCCTCTGCCAGATATCTGTGGGGATATAACATGCTCTTCGCTTAGCAGTTGACTCCTGGTACTATGTAAGCGTTTGCTCCTGGTACTATGTAAGCGTTTGCACCGGGCCTGGCAAAATCAACTTCTTAGGCAAACCCGAAACAATCAGCTTGTAAAACGCACAGTTCAGTCATTTTTTTTTCGATTCAGAAATAAACAGAATCTAAGGACCAAAGTCACCATCTTTACAAAAATTCGTATGTTTAATTTTCATAAGTTCTTTAAATGAAGTTTAGACCACATAATTCATTTTTTGTAAATGAAAAGATTTTGTGAAAAAAATATTACTCTTTTTGTCCCACAAGGCCCACTGTGTTTTTCCGAAGCTGCGCAGACGCGTCGGCGGCGGCTATAAACAATGCCGCCTGACACGTACAAATCAATTCAATTAGCGCGCTTTTATTTATCGAGGAGATGAAACTCGGCGGCCGCCCTGGGCCCTGGCGGAATAGGGACCTCGTCCCTTCGGGGCGGGACCTGTCGTCTCGAATTACGGCCAGAGTAAATAATAAAAGCCAATCGGCCAGAGAGCTCCCGAGAAGAAAATAGGCCTCAGTCGGTTTTTCTATCACTTTGTTGCGTTATTTTTTTTTTTTTTTTGTTCTTGTTGTCGGTCTGCTGCTCATTGGAAGAAGGGCATTGAAAAGATAAGGGAGGGAGATCAGGGCATGCCTGCATTCTGAAGTAGATTAGATTCAAAGACAAGATTCGTGATTAAAATGATGAAGTGCAGGCAAGTAAATGAGAAAAAAATGTAAGTAGCTTAAATCAAGTTTTTGGCATATGAAAGGTAAAAGGAAAACAAAATCCCGTGGGAAAATACAAACCTCAGAAATGTTCGTGGCTATTTTAGTTGGATGAGAGGAAATAATTACGGCGTTGCACCGCTGACACCTTTTTTAATTAAAGCATTGAAGTTATTAAATGATAAAACCACTGGAGATGCTGAAGAATATTTTACTTACGAATGATGTAGAAAATGACACCGAATTTCAGGGGCGAGGGAGCTATGAGCCAGCTGCATCCCTGTGGACGCTAAATCGTGCCCCATTGCGAAGTCGCTCCCTCAACCTCTAATGGATTTCCTGTCAGAACATTATGTGTGTATGTGTATGTGTGTATGTGTATGTGTGTATGTGTATGTGTATGTGTGTATGTGTATGTGTATGTGTATGAGTATGCGTAAGTGTAAGTGTAAGTGTATGTGTGTGTAAAGAATTCTAGTGGCAGGTTGCTCTCACCGGTATTTTTACTTGGTTTACCCTACCTATATCAAGCGAATCCCGGAGATTCGCTACAGATCGCGCGCTATTCTCCTTCCACATCCTTGTCTCCTCGCTTTCGTTTAATCACACACACACACATGTGCACTACACTACCCATGGGCGTCACCGCCGGGAAAAGGGGCGCGGATCCTCCTAATACTTTTTTTATGAATCGGGTATATATGGGGGAACTGATTAATTAATTCGTTTGTTCGTTCTTCTTCAGATATGATGTAATGAGTGACATATCCAAGTTTGACAGAGACGAGGGAGGTGGTTTTCGCTTTTGTGTTCTCATGAGAACAAGCGATCTCATAGAGATGGCCTTCCTTTGCTTTTGACTGTAAGAAGGATACGGATGCACAATGTAAGGTGGATAATTGTAAATGGGGCCCATTTATTTTGACATAAATTAAATCATATGTTATTGTTTTTCTTGAAAAATTAAGTGTGGAACGCGTGTTCACTTTTCGCTGAGATTCAGTTTAAAACAAGATCGTATAATAGATCTTTCTTCAAACCCGATTCCCTCAAACTTCGTATTAATATGTTTTAACACACATTACGCAGCAAACATAGAATTATCCTGCAGTTTCATGACAGATCTCCACGTGTTTGGGCATCAACAATCATCTTTTGGGCCAAATGTCATCAAACGTGGGAGCAGTGGTGTATCCAGGGGGGGGAGGCAAGGGGCCATGCACCCTCGCCCCCATAGGTCTAGAGTTTTCTTTTGTTATTTCCCTTTATTTCGAAAAATTGACGTAAATATTTATATTGAAATTTTGTTATTATTTTCAAAATAATTTTTTACAGTATAAAATACACACTACAAAAATAATATACGATGTATTAACAAATATCTTTATTATTTAACAAAAATCTATTAAGCCCCCATCCCCAGTTAGGTGGAAGAGCAGGTCCTATGACCTGGCTTCGCCATTAATGAAGGTATTATTATTATTATTATGATTATTATTATTATTATTATTATTATTTTTATTATTATTATTGTACACCTCATGATTGGATACGCCCGTGACTGAGGGGACCGGCGAAGGCGGTGGATTCAACAAAGACGGAGGGGGATTCAGAAGCAGTGGGGGCGGGGCGGCGACGCACACAGGAACATCCTCTTTACAGCAACATCGTTGGAATAACCTTACGCGACGGCGGCGGCGGTGGGGGGGGATGGAATCCCGCGTCTTAAACAGCGAGTGGATGCACAACTTCGTGAACACTATGGCGGCGGCGATCGTAACGCGCGCCCTGCCGCCGCCACTGCCGCCGCCGCCCCCCCCCCACCAAGTTCCGCGCATTCGCAGAATATTAGCCGGCGTGCCCCAGTGGACGCGCGCGTGGCCGCACACGGTCTGAAACTTTGTCCCCCGACCGCGGGTCAGCGCACAAGTCTACGGGGACGTTCGTGCAGAGATACGACTGTTTCAAAACAACCGATTCAAATGATATTTACTAGGCTGACGCCGGGTGACGCCGCATCCACGGCGAAGGTGCCGACGTTTCGGTCGCCATTCGGCGACCTTCCTCAGGGCGTAATGCAAGGAAGGTCGCAGAATGGCGGCCGAAACGTCGGCACCTTCGCCATGGACGCGGCGTCACCCGCACAGCCCAGTAAATACTGACTCCGGTCGCGGAAGCCTACGCTCTCACTGATTCAAATGAGTGTTCATGTTAAGTTATGCGGCAAATAAATAAACGTTAATCCCGGGAATTAAGAACAAATAAAAATTAATATGTTAGTGAGTTTTATTACATTCATTTCATTTTAAAATTACAAGTACAACGTATCAGATGTTATTTTGCTTTCTTCATGAGATTATCTATATATTTTTAAATATTTGCAGCTATAAATACTAGTACAATGATAACTTATATTCGACGACTAACAAAAAATGAGTTTAAGAAACTGATCTTGTACCTATCTGTGAAGTAGTAAGGATGCCGACAAAACGTGTGTTACCTAAGAAGCATGCCCTTAATTTCAAGGAAGAATATTTATTTATTATAATATAGTCATGGATTATGCGCAGTGTAAATGTTTACAAGTAAAGATAAATGTTTCATTTCCTTTCTCACGTTAATTCGTGTCCTTGCTCACCCAAATATAATATTTGTATAATGAGATTTTAATTGAAACATCATGTTAAATAATAATAAATATTATTTAATATATTTAAAAAAAAGTTAATGAAATGGAATTTTGTATTTACGTACTAGTGAAATATTCGAAATTCTACCAAGAAAACCACTGAGAGTCACTCTAAGAATTCGTATGAAGTTGCTAGCACGCATCCAGAGTCAGTTTATCTGCTTTGAACACACTCTGCATTCTGTGATTAAATTTTTAACTGATACATTTGTTCTTCACTAGTTCGAAACACGAAAACACCTTCGGAATTGACAGTAACGAGTATCGCCTGCTCATCCAACTAAAACTCGTAAATGTCATCTAAATCCTTCTGACCACCATCTTACAGCACTAGTTCTGAATTACAAACAAGAATCTCAACTTCAACGGAAGATTTCTTCATTGTCCACAATCCACACTTCCACAATCCTCCACGCGTAGAGATACTACCTCTGGCGACTAACGACGTCTAAAGCGTGCCAGAGCGGGACACAAGCAAGAAAGGGGGAGAATGGAGGCAACAGATGTATCATCAATTTCAAATCCTTATGAGCATGCCCATTGTATTCAAGGAGCTCAAAACATTGCACGACTATTCAAACAAATAAACAAACAACATACAGTCACAATGGACACAAAAATTACCCTTCTTAATGCCAATCGCTGTCATTAAGTGTGCAATAAATTCCGTGGTGGTAGCAGATATCTAATGGTAATACATAATATGGTAAAGAAAATGAAAATTAGGCAAATTCCTAATTGTCTGTCCTGTTTTTCATTCCTGTATGAAAAGCAGTCAATTTTAAATACGTTTATGACTACCCTTTCTACTCCTCTGTTTCCCCTCTCCCTCAATTGGTAGGCTTCCTCTTCTTCCATTCCAAAAGCTGGCTGCCACCTAGCTGTAACCAGCATATTTTGCAGTTTTCTTATTTTTTGACCATGTTGTGAACATTTATGAGTGACCCACATTGCTTGTGCAGTAAGTATTTTCAATTTTAATTATTTAATATTATTTGTCTGTTTGCTGCTTTTTCACTAAATTCACTATATTTCCTTTATTTGTTCAACTTGTGATAATGTTTCAATTTTCTCCACCTTGCTAGAGACCCACTGAGAATGGAAAAAGTGTTTCCCGAAAGTTAACTCGGGGTAATAATTAATAAAAGTTATTAAACCTTTTGCAGACGATCATTTCCTTTAACATATTAATAAAGTGTTGAGCTCGAATTTATAAAATTAGTATAACTTCAATTCTTTTATCATTCAAAACAGTTTATAAATGTAGCGTTTATGTTATAATAAGAACTCTCGAAACGAACTGGGGGGTAATGAGGTATCACATATACATGTGCCTTCCCTAACTACGAGTAATACGCTTCGAGATAACCTAAAACCCTCCAACCATCACCATCTCAAAACAGTATTATTCAGATAAAAACACGCATTCCAGCTCCCCGCAAAATTTCTTCACCGCCCGATCCAAACAGCAGGGAGAAGGCGAAAAAAAAAATTCTATTCCACCACCGGCAGCCTCTCGGTCGCGCAGTGGCGCCTCTAACGACACTCACTCTAACGACACTCACTACGGAAGCGCGCCGCGCCGCACCGTGCCGCGCCGGGGCGAGGCGAGGCGAGCGTCGGGAGACAAGAAAGGGCGGGCGGGAGGGGTCGGAAGAAGAGAGAGAGGCCGAGGAAGATAGATCGGATTATGCCCGCGCGCAGGCAGAGAATGAGCGATCGCGTCTATTTATCGCGGAGGCGCGGCCTAACGACCCGCAGGGGCGAGGGAGGGGGGGGGATGAGGGGATGAGAGAGCAGGGGGGCGGTGGTGTGGAAGGTCCGTCTGTGTTCAGAGGAAAGAGCGAGATGGGAGAAGAGAGGAGCCAGAAGGGCCATCTGGCGAAGAAGAGGAGGTGGGAAAGGGCAGGTTGGAAGAGGAGGAGACGTGCAGGTGTTTAATGTTATGAGTTTTATAAAATAATATTATTAAAAGTAATTATACCATATCTAGAATTCTCAACTTCATTCTTGCAATTGAACTTAATACTACTGGATTTCTTTCTAGGGAATGTTTTGAAGCAGAATGCATGTCACATTTTTCTTTGGGAATATTATTCTCACCTGTTTTGTTATTGATTACATCCTCGGTTGTTATTTATTGTTTCATTTATGCAAAATTCAAATACTTCACCAACTTCATTTTGAATATTTCTAATTATTTTATGTCTGCAATATCCAAACAGTGTGCCGGGTAAAGTTAGAACATTATCAAAAGGATTTGACTTGTCCTGTTCCTTGCCAGTAATCGTTTGCACACTACAGTCGTGAGATGTTTGACTGAGTGCTTTTCTGCTCTCAGAGCTGCAAGTCGGGTTTGAATCCGCCTACTTCGTGTTTAAGGGACGGCTGTCATTGCATCGGAGATCTTATACCTCATAGAATAACTTGCAGATAGTCCTATGTTGTCCGGGTTTAAATTTACCGCCCCGTCCGCTCTTCCAGCTCTGCCCCTTTCATCGCCCCCGTCTCTCACCCGTCGCGCCATCTCTCGCCTGTCGCACCGGGACCTGCCACGCCCCACGTCATTTGGCAACACCAGGCAACAATGCCCCCTAGATACACAAGGACTGCATTAAACAATATTTTGTTAAAAATCACAAATTTGGGGTAACATTTTCAATTCCAACTCACACCACGTCTTTTTTTCGAAAATTAAAAAAAAAACATTAATTTAAAATTTGATAGAAGCAATTGTTCAAACGTTTTTTTGGAAAATACATACACGTACATTCATTTTTATATAATAAATATCGACAAGTTCGAGCAGGCGGAGCATAGAGTGAAGGCGGACTGAGAGCTGAGGCGAAAAGTGAGCAAGCGGGCAGCGCTGAACGTTGGCTTTCGGCGCCTAACGACCGTTTGAGAGAGCGAAACCGCCCTCCTACGCGCGGCTGAGCGCGCGTATTTCTATTTGGCGCCGGCCGCGTCGTTAGCGCAGAATTGCGATGCCGCGAGTCGCGAACGCGCCAAGACGCCGCGGAATATTCACCCTGTTTCTTAAAAAGATCTAAGAAACGCAGTCGAGGCTTTGAATCGCTGAGTGATTCGGCTAGCTTTTCGTAATACAGGGTCGTTACGAAGGGATGTGATGAGAGGTTTTTCTCAACAGAAAAGGCTTGCGTTAGTGGTGTGACGTTTTCAAATCGTCCTCCGGATAACTTTTTGCAGTTTATAACGATCGAGAAATGAGGTCCTTTACTAACGCAGTGGGCATGGTGTTAGCATGACGTGATCAACAAACAGATTGCACTTTGCCTCAGAGAGAAAATGCTTAGCTTTTTGACAGATCTTTCGATAAATGAATTCCGCCTCACTAAATAAAGGGCGTTACCATAAAATTCACAAACAAATTGATGAGATGGATTACGATAATTAGTTTGATGATGATGCCTTCGTTTTTGCTCCAATTATAAACGTGAAATTGTGGATTGGCATTTTAGTCAGTTATGATATGATTCGGGGTAGTTTAGAATAGCTGATCTCAGAGAGGTTCATTATAAAACGATGAGAGGGGAGTCTGTATATGCGATAAGATACGCGTTAGTGATAAAGCGTGTTGAAGGGTTTCAGAGCTAGAAACTACTTTTCTAAGATTAAGAAATGACTTCCTGCACTGATGCATTTTAATTGTGTCAGCTAAAACACACAGGTTACAATTTTACGACAACTCAAAGAGACATTTTTTGCCATATTGTACTTTTATATAAAAATATCAACAAAAAAGGAATGACGCATCACATTATTCGCGTTCCATATTCAATCAGGTTATTAGAGGTCAGGAAAACATAAAATACAGACTGACATTTTCGTCTCCACTATTTTTTCGTAGTCGTGAACGAAGCAATTTTACAACTACCCACGTCCATGTCTCTCTCCTAGAACACAACACCAGACGATACCCGGACTGCTCGCGTCACGCCACCAAATGAATAAAGTAAGAGCGCGGAGCGGCGGCGGTCCCAGTGCCGAGGCGGTGCAGTGTCGCGGTGCGCGACTTTTCTGTCTGTGGTGGCGTCCCCTGTGATTTTCTACCTCGCCCGCAACACCCCCCCCCTCCGCAGACGGTGCGTCACGCATTTTTTTACAAAGGAGGACAATGCGATATGCCCTGCAGTCAAAAAGATCTCTAACAAGAAACTTCCATTTTATAATAGTATATTTCTGTAACCTAGTGCCCTATTTAGCGGTGATATGGATGTAGACAATGATTATTTTGCTAACGCAGTTCGGGCTTTGAGAAATGTAATACCGAGAGAAACTCGTGTTTGTTAATAGAGTCACTGTTGATGTAACATTTTAAAATATGTTTTGAAAAATGTGTTGAATATATTCATATTATGCTTTGTAATATTGAATAAAAAGGTTATTTTAAGTAGAAAATCTAGAAATAATGTAAAAACAAATATTAACACACGTGAAAGATATTTTGACATGTAACCTAGTTTCATTAAAACATCTAAAATGTCCAAAATTGCAAAACTTCAAAGGCTCTTTAACATCATTAGCGAAGCTAGAGATACTGCGATTTTTTCTTTAGTATTGTGTTCTTAAATTGTCGTGTATATCTGGTTCGAAATATTAGTAATTTTTGTGTAAGTCTGAGTGAAATAGAGACAATTTTCCACAAATAGAAAAACAAGATTTGTTCAAAAATGGCTTAAATTTTTATATTTAAAAAATGTAAAGATTCAGTACAACAAATTGAATTATCTGGTGTTTAATAATTTTCGATAAAAATTTTGAATTTTCAAAAATTAGATAAGTAGATGAATATTGTTTTTGTAGTAAATTGCTTCTTCTAACTTGATCGACTAACGTGTATTTATAATCGATCTTTTGTGTGTCTTCATATCGAGAAATTGTTTTACAGCAAAAGTCTGACAGTCCGTCTTCACGTCAGTCTGTCAATCTGTCTGTGGACAACGTGTAAAACTTTCAGACGATTTTCTTTAAATCGATATTTCTGACCGATATATTCGAATTCAAAGCTCTGCGAATGTGAAACGCACAGTTAAATTTTTAGGAGAAATGCACTTGAAGCCTCAATATTTTTCAAAGGTTTATCAAAAATGGCGCCAAGGTTCTGGAATATGTTTTATTTCTCCAATAGAGTAAAGGTCTCTTAAAATATGGCTCATGGAAAATTGTTGTTGGACTTATCGGAAATTACAAAATGTTCAATTTTTCGACGATATGAATTGTTTTCGCGTAATTTCAAGTTAAAATTATAGACAATTTTTCACGACATGATTTCCCAAAACACAGATTCAATTTTTTTCTGAAATTTTTTCTTCAACTGAGCGAAGTAAGCATATAAAAATGGCGCTATTTCCATTTCTCTAAATTTTCGATAATTACGAGAGTTACAAATTAGTGTGAAAATATGTTTTGGTGAGGCACTACTAGTTCTAAAATACATTTCATTGTTCGACATCCTTTCATTGACAGATTATTAATAACACTTTTGAGTAGCTAGATAATAAAGAGAACAAAATGAATGTTTAAAGTATAAATACATAGAAATTAGATACAGAAACTGACCAGATTTTATCATTCATTAAATGCTATAATTAATTGAAAATTTTAATAAACTATATTTATCAATTTTCTCGTTAGCAAAGCTCCGCAATAAGAGTTTTTCTCCCGAAAAATCGAGATATTACGTAGGGGATAACGGAGGTCGTTGAACTTAACAATATCCAGTGGATACGTGGAATATACGTGGACAAATTTTGCCAAACTTGTAGATATCTGATCGGGAAATGTGAAAGGGAGGAAAAAGAACGCTCCTTACCATTTCACAAGAATACAACCGTTGCAGAGGCAAGTTTTGAGTCAGTCGGTATCATATGGAACTGTTCCCGCAGCGCGTGAAGTTCATGTCTGCATTGAAATAAACTATTGGATGAAAAATTGCGAGACATTGAGTTAGCAGCATGGCAATCCTTTAGGAGAGTTTTCTGGACAAATAAAGAAGACAATTATAAAACATTGGCCGTAGAATGGTTAGAAAGCTGTAAATAGGTGTAGAATGTCTCTGAAAATTATTTTTTTTTCACTTCCATCTTAATCTATCCCGCTGACTTTGGGTGATACTATTAATGAACATGGTGAAAAATTTCATCAAGATATTGCTACAATGGAGAAAAGATACCACGGGCGTCTGGATCCTGCAATGGCAGAAGGAGGCTGGTTTCTTGTCAGAGTAAGCGACAAGGCGCAAAAGCGTTTTTAAGCAATGCAATAGGAATTTATCCTCCGAATGTGATTCAAAATTATTGCACAAATATGTGAATTACATTTTCAACTTGTTCTTACCTCATATGAAGCGTTCTCATAATATTATACAGTAATATAAGCGGAGTGGAAATTAATATAAGATTTTGTCTATTTTAAATTCTAAATATTCATATCTTTTGAACTCTGCATGATAGAAACTTTTTCTGGTGATTTTCGATATCAGCGTTATCGTGTCCTTTGAAATCACCTATTTTCATCCTGGAGGTATTAAAACATTTTTGTTCCCTAGTGTTATTACCTAATGGTTACAAATGATACGCAAAAGCACGTGCTGACATAGCATTCCAGTTCTTTTTAAATCAGTAAAAACTATAATTCGGGGTCTGCGTTCTCGGTTTCGCAGGAGGAAGCTAACACATCAGCTCCCTCAGCCTCCGAGGACACGCAGTCGACCGCCAGTAATGCAATGCACTCGTGCATCGCACGATTTCGACGAAAATCTCGCTGTGATGCAACCAGCGACCGCAGCGCATCGGGGCGGCGATGAGCGCTCCGCGAATACGGTTAGTGGCCCATCAGAGCCCAAGTAGCCTCCCATAATGTAAGTCAAATACGCCTGTAACCGAGTTAGCTGTTGATTTTTACCGGGCGCATATTCATGAACAATTAATTTACAACGCTCACCTGAAAATTTAATATCCAGAACTAATTTGCTTCGGAAATCCAATTCCCCGGTCCTTTGCGCTCTTCGAAAAGGGCTACTGTGAAAAATAATGTGATTAGGGTATGATTTGATATTGTTTTTAACTCCAAGCGTCGCAATTACAGGGATGAACATCTCCGCATTCCTCTCCATCAGAGCACTGTAAAATCGATGCCTTGAAATGGCGAGGGTTATTAATGTACACGTAAAAATGGGATTATTAAATACTGTGCATACTGTGTTGCGATAGTTTGTGCCTTTAAATTTAATATATATTTACATAAATACTTTTTCCATGAACAATCGCTAACATCGATTTACTACAAAACCAATGTTTTCCACTCAGTCCTTTAGAAAGTAATTTGAGTTCGATTCTAATTTTAATATTCCACAAAAATTTAATTGTTACGCATTCATATTAAAAACGTACTTTTCATTGTGTCGTGTGAAAACGAAAAAAGTGAGTTTGTCGACGAAAGAACAAAATAAACTATTAAAACATCAGTAAGTAGTCAGTAAATCAGTAAGCAGATACTAAAAAAAACATTCGTTTACAATTAAAAATTAAATTAAATAATATAGGCAAGGAAAATATCTTGAAATCTCTAAAGTCACAACGGGAAAGATTATGAAGTACGTTAAAGATTAGATTGCTTTGATTTCTTCATAACCATTTTATATGAAAGGCTTATATTGCATTTTTGATACCATAAAACGTTATGCAGATTATAATAAACGGAATGAAAGATGCAAACAACGATGAATACACTTTCGAAAGTGAAATAAAATTGAAATAGGATTAAATGAAACAACCAAATAGAAAGCACGACTCAATCACATAGGCGCATTAAAAAATTACACAATAGCACATGACAATCCTATTTCTGCAATATTAGCGCCATGCCGTTCTATTTAATTTATATCGGAGCCATTTGGGCAGTTTTTACATGTAACGCGCATTGGATACGACTTGATAAATTACACGAGAGCAAATTAATGGCAATATTTGCGCGGAATACAGATTAATACCTTCGTTATGGATGCGAGAGCGGAAATGGGGAGCGGTGCGTAGCATTAAGCTCACTTCCGGTCCGGCCGCCGGGGAAGCGCTTCGCCGGTCGATCACGTGATCACATTAAACGGAGAATCACAATATTTTGAAACGAAGCGATACGACGTCCGCCGGACCTTCACTTGTTTTTTTCTCTCTCTCTTTCCGCATAGCGAATTAACTGTTCTCATGTAGCGCTCGACCAATATTTGAGAGTCCTTAGCAACGGTGGGGAAAAAACAGACCCAATCAAGGACTGCGGGCATTCGCTTCGGCAGAAGAGGAGATGGAGAACGTCACAGACACGCAGGGGAAAAGGATTTGCAGAATTTAAATATCGCGGAAGACGTTGGTGCTACAATTGCAGACGTATATAGAGATATTATCGATGTTCGTGTTATAAAAAAATCGTGTTATCCGATTATTACATTCATATTCCTATGTTTCCTTGCCGGGACACAAATGCTGTTCGAGAGTCGGGGAATTAAGCGACTTCGTGATAACAAGCAATTAATGTAATTCCAATTGAAATTCATGAATACACTACATCGTTAAGGTAAGTATGAATGTTCCCCACTCTGCCTTGTCTTCCAGCTGAGTGGCGCCATGTAATAGATCTATTCGTGCTGATATCCAAAACGGGTCGGGAGAGGCAAAAACCAGAAACATACCTACACCGACACACACATACGATTTTGCATGACTTCTCAATGCGCAAAATAAATTCGGAGAACGAGTGCTTGTATGATAATCAAATACTTTCTTCGCGAATTCCCAGAAACGGCATTTCAACTTCTATTACTTCATAGAAACACTCATTACTAGTAATCAACTCTTGTGTGTCACCGGTTTAAGTGGCTGTGGAGCATCAGTGGATGTCACTGCAGTGCCTTCGACCGGGAGGTCTTACGG
>BOPP01000042.1:2620382-2635995 GCA_017312745.1 Gryllus bimaculatus
ATTAAATAACTTTCATAATACTTTCTGGGTCTATGTGCCACAATTCCGAAATGAATTTTGTTATGAATGCCGTCCGCGCCACCTGCCTTCTTATTATTCATTGTTAGAATAGCCCCTATTACTTCAGTTCCAGGTTAAGAGGTTCGGGTCTAATTCGAGGCACACTCTGGTCTGTGAAAATACCTTGCCCGTTTCCAATTGTCTCTACTGCTGAACGCCGAGAAAAATCATTTGCACCCACGCGTCTGCTGAAATTTCATTACTTGAATTTATTTTATTGCGCAAAATCTGATAACGTCCCAAATTGATTTACTGTTTAATCGTTTCTAGAATTGTCTGTATTTCTTGCTGCCTCACTAATCCTGCCAAGTATTTCTTCGATTTATTAATTGTCGCCCTCGTACTGGCCTACGTTTAATAACAAATAAAACTGTTTCTAGCTTCTTCCGCCTTCCCCGTTTCTGAAATTCCTATAAGGCTATTATAGTTTTCGCGCTCTAGGTCTCCACTCCCTCCGCTAAACCACCCTTGGGTCGTTCCCTCCTCCTTCTCCACCTGTATCCCGCGTACCCAGCCGCTTTTCTAAGTTATTTGGGTATTGCGTTTGCGCGTTAGCCATCCTCTCGCGTACCCCCTGCCGAGCTTAAGAATATCCTGTAACAAATCCCTAGTCGCTTTTCCTCTTTTCCATACAACGTTTTCTTCTCTATCGTCTAAGTCGTGCTGCCTGCCTGCGCCCCTGCCGATGCGCAGGCCAGAAGCATTTACTGCCTAAATGCACGCACACAGGCAAATGATCAGATTCTGCCTCCCGTAATTTCGATACCCAAAATCTAAATAAATTAGTAGTATCTTTCCTGCGACAAACCAGAAGGGCGTAATCTATTACACTACCTCCATTCCCACTAATCAAAAGTTAGTTCCCTTCCGTACCTGTCCATAGCTGCCATTTAAGATTACTAGATTAATTATCTTGTGGTCGTGGTTAGCAATTCCTGCCCATCATTATGATGACCGAGTCTTGCTTTTTCTGAATTCGCTCTCCGCTCTGCCGGTCGAAAGTCCGAAAAAAACTTCCTGTTCATGCCAATTCGAGCATTCATGTCCCCTAACACTAGTAAATAATGTACTTGGGATACCTACAGCGTGTAACATCATCTAGGGAAATCATTGATTTCGCCGAAGGATTCGGAGCTTATAATAACGCGATTCCCTGGGGTGACGGTAGATAAAACACTAATTGCAGATATTCTATATTATTTGCCATTACTAGTCTAATACAAGAGCGAAATTGTCTGAGCTTGGTTCTATAATTTCATACTAAACTGCATATAGCTAGTCCGAAAAGATGCACGCAACACCACCCGGTGTACGACCCCATTTCTCCTCTACGTTTTTTATTTTCCATATGGCTGTAAAACCAGGACCACAGCTAACGTTTCACCCTCCTTCCACCAAGTTTCAACAAGACCAATTTACATCAAAACCGTAGTTAATGTAGCCATGGAAGTCTTGATTACCGAGCTTAGAGCCTAGACCTTCCAACACCCTATTCTTAAAACCTATTCTTGCCTATTTGTTGCAATGTGGGCACCGACTCACCGCGAGCTTCCTGCTCTGGCGCGTTGGCTGCCATCGGCCTCGTACGCGGACCTCGCTCGTTCGCTTTCGCCGCGGACCCGCCCCGGCACTCAACGATGCGCCGAGCTCCGCCGGCATCGCGAGCCGCGACCGCTCGGCTGCGAACGTAGACCGCGATTGCCTCCGCCTTCGATGCCGTTGGGGTCAGAAGGTCGTCCGCGCCGTGCGTCCCCGAACCGAGGCGCAGCTGCCGGTGCGGCCGCTGTGCTCCCGGGCCACGGGCGCGCGCTGGGCGGCGCGAGCAGGCGCCCGATTCCTCGGAAGGGGTGTTCCGCCCTCCTGGGGTTCTGCCCCTCGCCGGAGTTCACGGCCCGCCCGCCCCACCCCCTCCAAGCCCGGCGGAGGGCCGCCAGCTCGCTCAGGGGCGAAGCCTGGCGCCCTCCACAAAGCTTGTTTCCGAAACGACAAGCTGGGGTCCTTCCCCTTTACTACTTACATGCATACATACATACATACATACATGCCATACATACAGCATTACATGTATTACATATCATACATACATGCATACATACATGGCATAATTACTATACATGCATTGCATGCATACATACATGTTCATGCATAACGATACATTCATTGCATACATACATACTTGCATAATACATACATGCATACATACAAATACATAATAATTTAATACATACATACAGACATACTACACTACTAAGAAGTCTATATATCTTTCCGGTGCCCCGCTAGAGGAGACCTGAGAGACCCGGAGGCTGGCATAGCCCGAATGTGTAGACTGGCTCCTGATCTTCACGTTACTACCGCAGTTGGAGTACTCGTCACCTCCTGGCCACGCTTGCTCAGCACTTCCGGCACCACCTCATCCACTCCTTCCTAGCACACGTCGCCACCAAAGCCCAGACACTTTCTGGAACTTAATGACTCGAAGTAGCTGCGGCGTCCGGAAACACAAAAAATCATCAATCAATCACAACCGCATTCCACGCCGATAGATCCAATTTATCCATCGTGCTTGAGCTGCTTTTGTAAACAAGATTACGCGTCTCGGGGTGTGGCCCTGCGCTGCGCGACATGCGCACGTGCGAGCGGTGCGTGCGTTGCGTGACGTGGCGATATCGCGTGAGCAGAGCGCCGCACGCTCCCACGCCTCCTCGCGTGCGACGCGGGAGCAGACCGGGCAGAGGCGGGGGCAACGCGTGATCGGTCGGGGGGGCGGGCGGAGCGGGATGGGCGGTGCGGCGTGGCGGCTGGGAGCGGCGCTGGAGGGCATGGGGGGCTGGCTTGGCAGGCTGGAGCGGGCAGGCGTGGGGTATGTGGCGGAGCCGGGTTGGGTAATGTGGACTGATAGCAGCCCGCGGGAGGCGGCCGGCAGAGCGGGCGGGCGGCGGGGCTGGGGCGGCGGGCGGGGCGGGCGGAGCGGTGCTGGGTGTGGGATGAGTGGCTGGGGCGGGATAGCAGAGCGTTGGGACATGTGCGGACTAAATGGAGCGTGGCGGACAGGAGGAGGCGGCGGACGAGGACAGGCAGGAGGGACGGGTGGGGTGGAAGGTAGGCAGCAGCAGCACGGGGTGGGCGGAGCAGGGGCACGCTGACGCGGCGTGGCCGTGGCGGGGTACAGGGGCAAGCGGGGCGGTGTCGCTTCGGGCGTGCGCGCTTTTGGAGCGGGCGCTGAGCTGGATGGCAGAGTGGCGCAGGCGCGAGCGCGGTTTTTGGCGTTCTTGGGGCGGGTGACAGAGAGGCCTCCCATGATGGGGCAGAGTGAGACGGGCAAGAGGATCGGGTGGCGTCATGGTAGCTGGGAGGACCGAGCGGCAGGAGGGAGGTCTGGATGGCACGGCGCGCTGGCCCCGCGCGACTGTGACCGGAGCGAGGTTCTAACGGCAGCGGTGACGCCGCCAGACGCCTGCCCCAGCCGTGCCGCCGCGGGCGGTTGGCGTGGTGGATGTCGCGAGTCTCGCGCGGACACCCGAAAGAGTGATGCAGCCGGGCTCGGTGAGCATTTCGCGCTTTCCGCGCGAGCAGTCAACTACTCCATGACTGTAGCGCGTGATTATACCCGCCAAGGTGTCGATGTCTGTCTCCCCTTGGACCATGAGATATTGTCGGCCGAACTGCCACGTCAAATCACGATGCTCGAGAATCTACTCACAATTACGATCGTCGCTAGTCGGCGCTCTACACCTCTCGACTGGCTAAGCCTCCCGCCATGTGTGATTATGTACTTGATGAGCGTAACAATTTTTCATGTGTGGTACTAAGCGGAGAGAGGATAAGGACAAGGACAGGAAGAGACTCGCGCGCGATCCGTGATGCCCTTTGGTGAGGTTACTATTCCGGCGTTATTGATTCTATAATACTCACCAACAAAAGTCATTGTCAGAACAACCGGTATTATAAGATCCTCAGTCCAGATGATCGATGACGGAACACCCACCACAGGATCTTGTCAGAGACTACAGGGGCATTTGGATTTGTTGGTGTGTTGCATTGAAAAAATTGAAATAATTTTATGAGGCTACATTGCAGCATTGTTTTCAGTAGCAGCTTTCGATGGGCTTAGCATCACATTAGTTTCCTGCTGTTAAGGAAGCTACAAAACGACTAGTTCGTTTCGTAAACCGTAGTCAGTTTTGGCTTCATACGCAAGAATAAACTATGATGATCGCATGACTAAGTCATCGAAAGGCCTGCCTTTTGAACATAAACAATATTGCTGGCATATGACTATTTTTTCTTATACAAAGCGAACGATAAAAAAATGGAAACGTTGCATCAAAAACCGTGCAGCCCTTAACGCGTAGACGTTACCAACAACTTAGGAAATAAACTTAAGACATTACAAATAAATTAAGAATAGCTGATAATAATAGGTATTGAGCGATTTGAATAACGGTCGTCAGTTAATTATGAACGAAGTGAAGATGTCGTGAAGTGTTGGAACAGAGAAATAAATGTAGGACAGTTTTGTATTAAAGGATCATATGTGACTGTGAGATGAGGTGAAGTGAAGTGTAGTGAAGTGCAGTGCAACAAAAATTCAGTGCGGGAGTTTGATTATGATGTTTCATTTTTTAACGGTAATTTTGTTAAATAATATAATAATGTTTATGAATTAGACACTTTTTATTAATTTATTATTATTATTGTTAGTATTATTATTATTATTATTTATTATTATATAAAATGCATGATTAGCATTGTTATCTTGTAATTTTAGGTAATTAGCTGCACCGGGTTATGCCCATTTGCAGTTTCAAATAAATCTATTAATTTATATTTAACTCATATAATTATACAATGCATTTCTTTGTCTGGGTTCTCTCATCAGTCCGGGCGACGGCATTCGCTCGTCGAGATGGCGGATTCGCGCTACTCGTACGCTAGCGGCCGGTCGGCGGCAGCGGGCGCGGAGGGGCGGGGCGGGCGGGCGGGAGGCGCGGGGTCGCCGTGGCGGGGGCCAACGAAACGTCCGATAGCGCCCGCAGGCGGCACGACCCGCGCCCCGCGGCAGGCAGCCACCGCTGCCGCACCGCGCCGCGCCTGGCCTGGCCGCTTCGGTTCCTGCTCTTAATGGGCCCCGCCGCCGCGCCCAATCGCTGTGGATAGACGAGCCTGTCCGCTTACTCGGCTGACGAAACTCTTCAATGAAATATGTGTCCTTCCAGCACGAGATTTAAAGTTATTTGCTATTTTTGGATAGCGTTCCTCAAGCTGTAGTCTTCCTCATACTGGTGATCTGCAGGACTTCGCTACTCAAATTACAGTGCCCCGGGAAAGTCTCGCCGTAGTGACTCCTTGCTAGTGAGTGTTCAAGCAGCAGAAACTATGTTGGTAGCACGAGTTGCAGCTAGTAACAAAAGAGAATGTAAATACTGTACTCACCACAACCACAACAGATGCTGGAAGTGTTGTCCCCTTCACTTGTTTTCCAGTCATCTGGTTACTACCAACATAAATGCGATCTTTAATAGGAAGTCTTGATTAGATCCAGTGAGAAGAGACGTTTTTCAGGCGCACAACAGAATATTGAATAAATTATTCCAAAAGCGAAGTTTTTCCATTGCTGATTGTTTGTAGTATGATGACTTCAGTCGTATCTCTATCATACATCGAAATATTGTGTTAAAGAGACGTTTGTCCAATGTGAAAGGGAATCCCAAAATCGTTGAATCCTATCTTGCACATTCAGGATGAATTTAAATTTTATTTTTCTTGACACGTTTTCTTGGAGTAACATCACTTTGCAAACAAGTTCTTCTATTCTCTTTTCTATTAGTGATTTCCAGTATAATGAACCGAACCGTAACACAAAGCAACAGTAAGATTTATGAAATACAAAATAACTGGAAATGTTAGCACAATACCTGACCGATATATGAACAGTTTGATTGAAAACATATGAACAGTTTGATTGAAAAATGAACACTTTCGCGAAAGACGAGTATCTCAGCAGTTTATGGTCTATTTTATGTATATTTGGTTGGTATATTTTATTAATTGGAAAGCTACGGCATTGCGTCTCACGACCATTGAAATATATGAAACAATAGAGTACATTCAAGTGTAGCTTGTAGGACATATCATTACATCACATTAACAACTATTGAAAAATTGTCAAGTAAAATGGTAATATCTTAATCATAAACTTCTAAAGTTCGAAAGACGAGAGCAAGTGTTGATTTATCAAATAGTAAACCCAATTTTATTACATACAATTGTCACAGTTTAAACTTAACATAATTGTAAATCAGAAAATATAAACACGACAGCGTTTGCGTCATGTAGTATTATTCGACATGGAAGTTTCCAGAACTTGCTCGTACTCACACCATGTAACATTTTCATTCATTGCTTTGCTAATAAAACGTCATTAATTTAAAAAGTGAAAATATACATTGATGAAGTCTGGTTTTCTAAATTGTATTTTATATTCTGAATTCCATGCCAGCATGGAATGACATCATCGAGAAATAACAGCATCCATATTACGACAAAGACATCCATATTACATTTTTTATTTCACATTGTATAATAACAGTTGCGAGTTGCCCAAAACATGCAGGTGTCACAACAGAAAACAAGTCACTTAACAAACATATTAGAGAATTGCTATATTTGAGAAGTATAAGTACTTAAAAATGAAGGTGTGAAGTCAGAAGCAGAATCTTCACTGATATAGCAACTTGCTAAGTCGTGGATTGTCTGCAGATGTAAAACGCACTCCTCAATGAATACTACAAAAACTATACGTACAATATGTTTTCAGAATGGTTAATACGTTCGAAAGACGGGTTGTTTCAATACGAGTGGCCAGTATAAGTAAAAGCCGTTCGCTCATTGTAACATTTTAAAATTTGATAATGAACATTTTGCTATAATTTTGGTGACCATCCCCAATCGACATTCATTTTGAGGTCAAATGAATAGATACCTAATTCGATTAAACAATTTTCTAACTAAATTACACACGTGAATACACATTAGATAATGAGAAAATTATTTCATAGTAAATTTATACAACTGAATTACGTTACGTTCAAACTCAGAATGTTTGTAAACATAACAAACAGTGAGTGCGAATGTATTTAGTTTATTTCTATATTTGTCGAGCATTATCTACATTTTTAACAATTTTCTTAGGTTTTTTAATAACACTTAAAGATGCCAATGTGTACACTACAACTTCCTGAGGTTAGGGCTTGCCATTGCGTCTTAGCCCGTCGACTATTAACTCTTTATTTACAAATAAAGAGGTGAATTAGATAGCAATTCTTAGAATATTTCACTGCAGATCAGTTTTATAAATATTATTTATTGTGCTTAAGTAGCCTCATATTTATTTCAAAAAATTTCAGTCCACAATAATTTTGCGAAGTTAAAAAATTTAGTGAATAAGGAACATGAACACAGGCACGGAAGTTCAATCATAAGAAATATTAATGAGAACTTCTCATTCAGAATACAATGTCTATGGAAATAATAAAATATCAGGAAACCCAAATGTAGTGTTTTGCTAGAAAAAAATTAGTACATTACTTTCGTACACGTAAGCTAACTGGCACCCTGTAACGATGAATTTTATTCAAATTTGCAGCATTACAATACTTTCTCTAAAATACGTATACCAGAAAATAGTAATCATTTTTACGTCATCAGAGATCATCAAAACCTGCCTTTCCTCCAACATCTGGACACGATTTCTTTCAGCATTAATTTATTCTCTCTAAACTAGATTTATAATCTATAAAGTAATATTTACTTTTACAGTATCGAGGCCCTTCAGAAGGCGGTTTCTCCGTCAATATCTCGACATATCTTGTTCCACATTAAAAGTTTATACTTCCACATTACAAGTTTCAACGTTTCCTCCCCGGACACTCTACATATACGAAATACGGTCCAACTCACATGTACGTATATACGAGGTTTTTAGCATACCACGTTTACGTAGTACGTATACATACGAGAAAGAAAATGTCTTCAGTTATAACCGGAAGGTTATTCCTATCCCTGTCAGGAGGACCGTTGGCAGCGTGTGTACAGAGTTGGTGGCCAGGGGCTGGGGGCGGGCTGGGGAGGGGGCGACGCGCCAGAGGACCACGGCGTCCGGCGTAACGGCGGCCTCGCTGGACGTGCTCGTTTTGTCTGATCATCGCGCCCAAGGCCAAACGAGTGGGGCGGTGGTCGCGGCGACGGACGCTGTCTCCGACGCGACGTCACTGTGCAGCCGCTTTTAACTCCTATATTTTGTCACCGGGCGAAGGTGCCAGTCTGTGACAGTCGCGCAAACCACGGAGGCTCGAGAAGTATGTGGTTGAATTAATCAAGGTATAAGCAAAAATTATTAGAAATACTTGTTCATTCCAAATTGCGTGATACTAGAATTGTAAATGTAGTAAATACGTTCTTGAATATTTCATCCAGTTTACGTCACATAATTTAAAAGGGATTATATCTGCTCGGAACACTGCTGTATCTAAATGATGCAGAATTTATAAATGACGTGTTAATGGATTAAAAATGAAACATTTTATCGCATATTATTAAGTTACATAATTCAATATTATTTGGTTATTTAAAAAAACAGAGTTCTTTGCCTAAAACCTCTTACATATGAAAGGTTACATAATGAAACTTATTACATATAGAAGAACATTTCATACATTGTTTTTGAATGCTGTATATTACTTAATCTCCCAGGATTTTCATTAGAAAGGACTAAATGAATAAAAGCAATTTCAGAACAATTTTCAATCATGTTTAGTTTATAAAAACAGTATAGATTGTAAAAAAGTGAAGATAATATAGTACTGAATCTTAAATAAGGTACATTTTATTGCGATGGGAATGGCGGATCTCCAGTAGGCACACATTATCTCCATTAATGTTGCTAAACTAGCTTAACATGGAAATCACTACCCGGTCAACATGTCACACGTTTTCACAGGAACAGACTGTATCTTTAGTGAGTCAGCAGTGGCAACATGTGCCTTTAAATAAAAAAGTGGAGAAGTGAAATTCAAATTCATTTTGATATTTTGTTAGTTCGAACATGTGTAATTGTTTAGTTTTTTGGTTTTGAGGAAAAATTAATATATAAAACCACTTTCATTCAATGTCAGGCATTTTTCAAAGCCACTGGCTCATTCAAGGATGGATTCATGCCTGTAAAGGTTTATCTTGTCCTTAAGATCTATAGTTTGATTATGCTTTTTCGCATTAAAAAAGGTATGGTCTTGCTCAAGTGCAACGTACATAATTGGTTTCGAAAATTATAATTATTAGAACTCAGAAAATTTAATATATCAGGTCAAATAAGAATGTTCGAATCTTTAATCTTGAAAACATGTGACATTGAATGGGGGCACTAGAGTACTGCTATTGGTGCAACTATACTGTACTTGCTACAATTTGCCGAGAAATGCTCACTTTTAGTTATCTCTGCGCATAAAGCTCCATGCAACTAATGTTTCTTGAACAACACAACCGATCACAATGATTCTTCAGACATGGATCATACAGTAATTTTTTTGCCTCGCAATCAACGAGTGGTAATCCAATACAAAACGCAACCCGTAAAGCAGCTAGACATAGCGGAACGGAACCTATACTAGTATTTATTCAACCCTGCATTTGAAGTAAATAAGCGGTTCAAAGTTTCATTCAATCGGGAGCTTGAACGTCCACATAGTGACGTCATGTAGCGCGACTATACAGCTCCGATTGGAGAAGTAAATAAAACGGTTCAAGATTTCATTCAATCGGGAGCTTGAACGTCCCCATAGTGACGTCACTGTAGCGACATACAAGCTCCCGATTGGATGAAACCGTAACAGCTGATATGTGTCGTACTAAATAAATCGTACTATAGTGAGGCCGACCGGGAATCACAGTCTTCAAAAAAAAAAGTTCATTTCACGCTGAAGATATAAGTTTTATTCTCAGAATAAGTGTTATAAATAAATTCTCAGGCAATATGTTACAATTACTCGTAATACTTATTACATAGAGATGTAATAAAACTAAATTGAGAAGAGTCGTGTCCGTCCATAAATCATCATGGGACTCCTTTCCTTCAACCTCAAATTTACAGAGACAGAGAGACAGGCGTATTCCTAACTTTGCAAGAAACATAGCACATTTAGAGTTGTGATGCGGTCCCCAAAACGACGACGCGCTTACGCGAACAGACTGTACCTTCAGCAGCGGCGGCGTCAGTGGAGCCGTGGAGGCAGTCGCGTTGGCGGCGGAAGAGGCGACAGGCGACAGAGGCGACGGAGGCGACGGAGGAGACGGAGGCGACAGAGGCGTCGGAGGCGACAGAGGCGACAGAGGCGACGGAGGTGACGGAGGCGACGGAGGCGACGGAGGCGACGGAGGTGACGGAGGCGACGGAGGTGACGGAGGTGACGGACGCGACGGAGGCGACGGAGGCGACGGAGGCGACGGAGGCGACGGAGGCGACGGAGGCGACAGAGGCGACAGAGGCGACGGAGGTGACAGAGGCGACAGAGGCGACAGAGGCGACAGAGGCGACAGAGGCGACAGAAGCGACAGAGGCGGCGGCGGCGGGCGCTGTCACAGGGGGCGCTGGTAATGCAGGGGGCGCCGAGTGAGTGACAGGTGAGGCTCCTTTGGTCTGGCGTCTTCCTCTTGTCCGCTCGCGTCGATTTCACGTCGCCCCCGCAACTTCGTTTCGTTTGCCTCCATACGCCACAACCGTCGCTTTTCTTGGGAAAGATACTCGCTGCGGAGTTTTGGCGAGCTTCCAGACTTGGTTTTTAAAATTTTAGGATTTTTACAATCTGATAAGACGTTTATACTTCTTACTTATACATGTAAACTACTGACGACTTAAAGCTCTGAAATTCCTCTGTTTATATACATTTGAACTCCTGTGTACGTGATCATTAATCTTCCGTTTTTTACGAGATCGATCTGATAAAAGACACCACCGATGTCATTTCGAATCGGAACGATAGTTTTAGATCTACGACGAGAATAAAATGATGTCAAAGAAGACGAAAAAACAATTGCATCCCAAACTTTTCCGATAAGTTAGTAACAATGAATGAAAAATAACTGCTGGAAAATGTATTAATATAACTGGTGTATACTACAACCCCAAAAATTAAAGAAATTACTTCAGACATTAGAATGAGGCATGGAATGACAGTGTGCGCAAGCAGTATACTATTGTGTTATTGCAGCACCGGATGTGACGGTGCCGAGGAAAGCAGTCGAAGGTGTCAATTTAATGACGAAGGCGTAGGCAGCTTTGATATACGTGATGAGGCTGTGTTAATACACCAGAGGAGGTAAGTGAAAGCAACAACGACGGTGGAGGCGGCATCGGAAGAGATCGTGGCGCCGATAGTGGCGGCGACAAAGGCGGCAGCGGCGGTCACAAGACAACGGCGACGGGTGGTGTGGTAGCACTGAATGCATTCAAACGATTAGAGGTGACGGCCGTGAGCGGTAAGAGTTTGCAATCAACAGACGCTGGTGGTTACGGTGGAAGTGGCAATATAATGGCCAATTAGCCGACAGGTTAACGGTTGGAGAGGAAGCAGAGGACCAGTAGAGGTGGCGACAGTGGCGAAGGTGATGTTCTTGCTGTTGTTATTGGTGTGGTTGATGATGATGATGATTTTGAAAATGGAAAGGAAATGATGGTGGTGGTGGAGGGTTCGGCGGCGGTAGTTTTGATAGTAATTATGGCAGTGGCGTAAATATGGTGGTGATACCTTTTGTTCACTATAAATATAATAATAATAATAATAATAATAATAATAATAATAATAATAGTGGTAGGGATAGTAATAGTGGTTGCCTTGGAAGAATTTGAAATGTCGGTGATGGTGGTGGTGGTTGTGCTCTTCTTAGTAGTGATGATGGTGATGGTTGTGATGATAGTAGTAGTGTGTTGGTGCTGGTAGTGATGGTGCTGTTGGTGATGATGCTGGTGGAGATAGTGCTGATGGTGATGGTGCTGGAGGAGATGGTGCTGATGGTGCTGGTGGTATGATGATGCTAGTAGTAATAGTGTTGGTGATGATGGTGCTGGCGATGGTAATGGTAATAGTGAGGTGAATGTAACGGTGGCGTTAGTGATTGTGATGATAATCGTGGTGGAGATGGTGATGGCATAGAAAGCTTTGAAGGCAGTCTGGTCATCGAATATGAAAGGAGGTGTGGGTGTAGGGGAAAGGATAGTGGGATCGTCAAATGCGATGGCCGAGACGGTTCGGTGCAACAGTATGTGTACTACGCGGGGTTGTATGGAGAGATGGCGGGGTGTGAACGGTGTGGCGGCGGGTCTTTAGTAGGTGCGACGGGTGAGGGGAGTTCAGGCGTCTGCAGTAGTGACGAAGCTGGGACAGCAAATGCGTCGGGACTGGCTGGTCAGCGTGGTCGGTCAAAGCGGCAGCGGTTCTAAGAGGCGACGACAGAGATGACGACAAGGGCGGAGGCGGTGGTGGCGTTGGCGGTGGCGGAGGTATCGACGGGGGCGGCGGTGGTGATGTGGTGGTGCAGTGGTGGTGCGTGGTGGTGGTTGTGGTGGAGCGGCGCGCGGTGTGAGTGGTCATGTGGTGGCGGCGCGGCACATCCCAGGCAAGTTAGCCCCGTGATTTGCATACGAGTCGTGTGCGGGGGCGCGCCTGCGCCATTCGCAAGTCCGCGGCGGGCGCGGCGGCGGCGGCGCCAGCCCTGGCCCTGGGCGCGGGGCGCGGGAACAATGCCCGCTTTCACGGCCGGAGCCCAGATGCCCACTGCCCCACTTGTCCACCGCCTCTTGCGCCCGCCGGCCGAGCAGAGTACGATCGGAACCTCTTGCCAATCAACGATCTTACGTCGTCTTTCAATTTTTTTTCGGAAAACTTGATTTTACCGGTAAATAATAGTTTTAGGAGGTTTTACAGCAGAACCTCAATTAACCGAGTCTCAATTATCCAGGTTCACGATTAACCGTGCCCACTATTCCGAAAAAAAGGCCATGGCGGTTTTAAATCTTTTAATATGAAGTATATTTTAAAGGAGTACAACGGACATGTTTACATGTGACGATTGCAAACACCCAAAAGATGCCACGAACTAGATTATTTTTCGTTGATTTCTTTTAATGGTTTCATACCATCTGAAACGAAATTTCGGGATGAGAAAATGGAAACTAAAACAGCTTTTCTTTTTCTTATTATTTCTTTGTCACAACTCTCAAGATCGACGCAGGAAACAAACCATGGTCACATTTGTGTCTACTATTTACCACCTTAAATGAGACATGCATCAAGGTGTAATTTCCCATTTGTATCGAAGGTGCAAAAAAACTTTTCTTCATTGTATTGTACAACAAAATTATTTTGTTTCAATGAAAGAACACGTATACCTTATGAGGACCACAAAATATGTCATTTTCTCTTAATATAATTCTTGAAAAAACTGCAGTTAAATGTAGTTACGCCTGAAATATTGCAGTATCTGCAGTTACGTTACGTAATTTGTAGGCAACTGTTTTAGCTCCAGACTATGGTGAGAGAGATAGAGAATACTGGCCAAGTGAATTTCATAACGTTGATAAAGACGATATTGTTGATTGGATGCCAAAAAAATGTTAATAAGAAGGGATTTGAAGTTTTAAGTGGTAGTGACGTAAGTAGAAGCTCAATTAAATGATTCATCGTGTATCAGTGATTCTGGGAGCGTCAACTACCAAGCTCATTGGTCCCGTTAGGGCATGTTTTTACTCGGGAGGTGACGGTGGTCTTTCCCATTTGTATGGCGAGAACCGGCGCCAACTTACTGTCGGTTAGCGAGGTTTTCCTTCAACGAGGTATTTCTCACCAACGGTACATCGCCACAGCCACGACAAGTTCTAAGCTCCCGACCGGTCTCCCGGCATGTGAGGTAGTGTAGTGCATGTTAGTGTAAATGTCTGAAAGGGGAGAAGATAGACCAAGGAAGAGGTAGGAAAGATCGTGTGCGGTCCGTAGCCCATTTGTTAGGGTTCGGCTCCGGCATTCGCGTGGTGTTGATCGTAGAAACCACGGAAAACTACCGATCAGAGCAGCCGGCCGCTAGAATTCTCCAGACAGCGACTGAATTTGATCTAGCTGACAAGCTAGTGTCGAGAATACTAAAATGGCAAATCGAAATGGTAGCACAAGTACTACTCTATCCTCCTCACAACAGGACAATTTACAAGATGATGAGAGTGACAATGATGACACTTTTGGGAATAAAAAAATCAGATAAGTAAAGGAAGCAGTTGATATTTTCCTGAGCTTCTCCGAATAGAAAAAAAATAGACTTCCATGATGTTATTAATTTGAGAAAAAATTGAACTGAAAGAAAATTATAGCAAGTAAAAAAATTAAGATTGAGATTTTCATATATCAAGCACCGCTATTATTATAACAATACATTTTTTCACATAGTCTACGAAATTTGCTAAATAAAAGTATCCATTAACCGTGGTTTTTATTTATCCGTGTTATTCCTTCTCCAAATTATCCCGAAATATCGAGGTTCTACTGTAATTCCTGCCATGGTATTAGTTCCATTACCTCAACTAGGAAATCAACCAAAATCTACTTATGTGCATGTCCCTTTCCAGCATCTCTTTTTTTGTTCTTTTATGTCATTGTTCACCTCCAGCTGCGCAAAACTCTCCACCTGCTTCCCTGCAGCTACCCTGGGCCACCGGGCCCGCCCGCGCAGTTGGCACGTTCGCCCATCGGCACGCCCGCAGGTGTCTGCATGCAACGCTCGTTGCGGGTGTCGCCTCAACTATTGTGCTCGCGAGGAAAAAGTAGACGGGCTGTTGGAGACGCCGGACCACACAGCTCTCACGCACAATATGTTTGTTTGTTTACAAAGCGACGAGTGGGAAGTGCAAAGTTGCTATCCAGTGCTACTGTCTGGATTGTTAAAAATTATTACGACGGCTCAACCTGAACATTTTAAAAGTTTCATTACCATACGAATGGGTATGGTGACATCACAATAATGCCATATTCAGAGAGGCGTCCTTTGGACACGCCAACGAGTTTTCAGCCTAGAAAATATCCTACTCCGTCCCTTGAATTTTCTTTTAGTTTGTTTACAAAATATTTTCTTTCAAATTTTAAGGGAATGTAGATGTTTTGACTGATTCCAGAAAGAGCATACCAACGAAAACGATTATTTTAAAATCATAAATGGACTACAACCAGAAGATACATCCGAGGGATTCTTTTCATCAAATGGAGCATATATAGTTTTTGGGAAAATTATTTGGGAAAATTATTAAAATTATGCAGCAAACAATGTTGACTTCATTGATATCGTTTCTAAAATTTATAAATTTAAAACTTAATGTTTTTTCGTTTAGAAAAAAATCTTTCTTTCATTCTTCTCGGCCACATTTCGTGACTTTTTCTTTAAATCAATAGCGGTATGCCCTTGTGGCACTATTACTTGCTTTAACTGATTTTAATAATATATTAAAATTAACAGAATG
>BOPP01000042.1:2636617-2647975 GCA_017312745.1 Gryllus bimaculatus
TACACTCGAAAATATTACAGAACGATGAATTATTTTAAAAACACAAATGGACTAGAGCCAGAAGATAAAGGCGAGGCATTCTTTCTCGTCGAATGGAGCATATATAGTCTTTGGGAAAATTATTAAAATTATGCAGCAAACAAAGTTGACTTCATTGATATCGTTTTTAAAATTTATGTATTTAAAACTTCATGTTATTTCGTTTAGAAAGTAATCATTATTTTTTCTTGTCAGCCACATTTCGTGACTTTTTCTTTAAATCAAAATGGTATGCCCTATATGCAATATTACTTGCTTTTACTGACTTTAATAATATATTAAAATTAACAGAATGAATGCTTATCTGCCATAATGTTTTGTTGTCATCACGCCTTCTAGGAGTATAATGTACTGTAAGAATATCCTTCCGTCCAGATCTTGAAGTTGAAGAAAAGAAGGTAACGAGTGTTTTAAGTTCGAAAAAATCCAATTTTTAAAATGCAAAGGCATAAATAAATTTGATATCAAGTTGTCGCCTGACACAGGTGACATTTTACCAAAAATTTACGTTGAGTGTAATTATAAGTGATGCTTTACGTTTTTAAGTTCAGTTGGATAGCAAGATATCATACAACAGTTCACTACAACAAACATGTACTGATTTAGATAAGGATACAGTACATTTTCATAAACACGTTTAACTATGTTTTCACAAAGAATATCGATTGTACAATTTCAGAATTTGTAAACATCCCTCCTTCCAACAGTTGAGGAGAATAAGAACAACATGAAATACTATTTTGGGGGATGTCGATTTTCCATAAAATGCATATGTACTATTTTTTCGTTGTAACGTATCCACAATTCTTCCTTTTGTGCGATATAATTGCAGGGTTGCAAATAGTATGTTTTTAACTTTGATCCCAACAGCGGCATTTTCGCCAACTATTTGTCACCGTCTAAATTACCCGATACCGGTAACAGACCGTTAACAACTCCAGACGATAGAGCATGACTCCCTTATTTGGTAGTTTTCGTTTTTTACCTGATCATTTCCAGACAGATATCACCCTTCTTCTCAAATTGGCCACGAAACATGCACGATTTTCTCTTCTTTTCCCTTTCTCTTCACTTCACTTATCTCCCCATACTTCTCGAATGGTGTCTCACAGATTCATGTTATTTAGTACGGTAATTAATAAATTATAATAAATTTGTAATATAAAGAAAACTGACCACACGTAATAAATGTGAAGGTATCATATAATTCTTATAGAAATTTTACTACAGTGTAAATATGTAACAATTGGCCTGGTATTTACGAAAGAATATATCAATCACTAAAATAATCGAAAGCTTCTCTTAGAATATTTTGTTATACTACAGTCTCTTTCTTTCAAGTTCTAACACATGTTAAAAACTGAATTTCCTATATATTTTGCCAGAGCTTTGTTGGCATGAAAAAACTCTAAAAGGTTAATATTTATATTACTTAATGAGTTTTTAGTAGTATTTTATCCATGAAATTTTTTATACTAGTTTGCCAACTTTTAGAAACATTTCGTTAGAATATTCTTAATAGGAGTATGAAATTATTTAAAAATTTTGGTGCCACTTTGGAGCCTACCATATATTTATTTATCTATATATTCGTTTTTCAAGGTCTTAGCGTAACATGATCGTAATCGTAGGACGAATTAAAGCTATTATATCCTTGTTTTCTTCCGCGTTCGTTCTTTTGATCTTGTGCCGCCCACGTGGGTGTGTAAGGCTGTCTCGCGATGACGGGGCGGCTGGGAGCTGCTCACGTCCCTCCTCATTCACACACCATCGTTCACTCAGTGTCACTCCGACGCAGCGACAGCGGAAACAGAGAGGAGCGCAATGCCTGTCAATCATGCAAGTTCCCGACTGCCGTCGCCCAGGGTGACACACTCCACGCAAATGCGGGCGCTTGAAATCTTCACGTCGTGGCGTATGTGGGCATATCACGTCATGCGATACCACGGTGTTTCATGCGGAAAGTGTTTACTTCACCTTGAGGTATATGTTGCTATTTCTTGTGGAATTCTCACTTTGGAGTGTTCATGACGTGTAATTTGGGTTTTTCACGTCGTAGAATAAGTGAGTATTCTGTGACATGGGATAGTTCGACGAGCGGTAAGGTGCCTTTTCAGGTCGTTGGATAAATATGTGGTTATTTAGTGTCCTGAATTGTAAGGATTTTTCACATCGTGGCTGTTTCACGTCGTTGGGTATGTGGGTGTATATCGCTCAGAGGCCCGCGCCTCCCCCCAGCTATTCGCAACGGTTACACGATGGCACCTGGGCTCCAGCCTCGGTCGTTGTGAGGTTAGTTCAGATCGGGTGTGAGATACCCACTATCACTGACCGTCAGTCTTTTGTTCGTTATCCCAGGTCTTTGATGCAGCCTTGAAGAGAACCATGATATCGTGGTCTAAACGTTGGCACAACTGTCCTCGACGCGGCGTCACCTGGACAGTCAAGAGCCATCAGCGAAAGAGAAGACGAATAATTCTTACGCCCAAGAAGTTTCGAGACTCCTGAAAAAAACAATCAATTCGCACCTTGTTGATGATACTGACTCCCTCATGAACTCCGCGTTTCCTCTCACCATTTCCCATCCACGTTAAGGCTCGTCATGAAAATTACCAATTCGAACTCTGATGATGATGACGACGATGACGATTCCCTCGTACAATTCGGCGTTGCTTCTCCCCATTCCCCTTCGGTGTCGATCCAATTGAAGAAAATAACCAACTCGCATCCCGACGATGATGCTGATTCCTTCGTGCTCTTCCGCGTTGCACTTCCCCATCCCCCCCTCGTGGTGTGGGTGGTCGTGGAGTGAGGCCGTCTCTCGAGTGCGCAGCGGGGCGTGTGTGCGCATAAGCGCGCGCGTCCTCCGCCACCCACCTGCCAGCCTGTTTGCGCAGCCGCCGCCGCCTGTCCACTCCACTTCACTGTCCCTCTGCACCTGCGCCGCCGCGTCCCACGCCCCCCGGCCCCGCTCCGCCCCATGGCCCGCGGCGCTGCGCTCTTCGCGGCCGGCGGGCCTTGCTTTTCCGGGGCTGTTGGGAGCGTTGGCTGCTCGTCAAGAAGCGCTCGGCGCTGCCTACGCCTGCTCCTAACGATGCATTTCATTTCGTTATGCAATTCACCAGTTTTGCGTGTAGCTTGGTGTGTGAGTGTGTAAGATAGGTGTGAGAGAGAGAGACAGACAGAGAGGAAGAAAGAAAGAAAGAAAGAAAGAAAGAAAAGAAAAGAAAAGAAGGAAAAGAAAGAAAAGAAAGAAAGAAAGAAAAGAAAAGAAAAGAAAAGAAAAGAAAAGAAAAGAAAAGAAGGAAAAGAAGGAAAAGAAAGAAAAGAAAGAAAAGAAAGAAATACAGAAAGAAAGAAAGAACGAAAAAGAAAGAAAGGAAGAAAGGAAGCAAGGAAGCAAGGAAGAAAGGAAGAAAGGAAGAATGGAAAATAGGAAGAAATGTAGAAAGGAAGAAAGGAAGGGAGAAAGAAAGAAAGAAAAGAAGAAAGAAAGACAAGAGCGCACTAACAAAAAAGTAGTATCTAAAACTCCCAACACTTTTAGCGTAGTTGGAATGAACGTGTTTGATGAAAACGGTAATATTAGTTTGATCTTATTATCGATTGAGTGAATCGGGTGTGTTGTTATGCAATAAACATTGATGTTGCTTAAGCAAACTGAATAACTTTTTGGGGACGGTTTTCGCAGCCTGTATGCTTAGAAGAATCAACACGCATCTTCGCGTGCGACAGTGATTGAGAGTGTGTGTGAGTCTGAATGCAAGCATAAATGGAAGTGTATATAATCGGGAAAGAATGTGTTAATGAGATAGTGAATAATTCAGAGTGAGTGAGTGAGTGAGTGAGTGAATGAGTGGGTGAGGGTGAGGATGTGGATAAGGATGAGGATGTGGATTAGGGTGAGGGTGAGGGTGAGAATAAGAGTGAGAGTGTGAGTGCGAGGGTGAGGTTCAGGTTCAGGTTTAGCTTGAATCAGTATATGTAAATGTGAATATATATGCTAATGTCCTTGTGTTTGTACGGATATGTACAACAAGATTAGTTCCGTATCTACAGATTTCATCAACTATAACTATAACCAATGTTCTACAAATATCTAGTTAACTAATAATACACACTCTTACACATTGAATTCACATTCTAATATTCACACAACACAGCATTAAGATATCTGCGTATCAAACTGACTCACAAACTGCCTTATACAGACACTGTTTTCTGAAAGTACTCAATTCCACTACTATACAAAAAGAACTCTACGGAATAATGGAATTCAGGTACAATCAAACCCAAACTGTAAGCAAATTAGTGTTGAAAATAACCTCCGCCATATTTTACGGACGCCACCTTACAGAAAAATTCAGAAAAAACCGGTATATGTGTATTCAACGCAGCAAAACAAAGGAATTGTAGAAAAACAAAGGAAACTAAATTCTAATAACCTATTTGAAAATTTACTGAACGACAGATCTAGGAATGATCAGGCAACACAAGCTTCATTTCAACAGGTTTTCAGACCGGCAATCAGGTGCCCTCTTCGAAAAATTATTAACAAATCATTTAAAACTTTTGCTGATTGTTGTTTCTTTACATACAAAATACATAAACGAAACAGTCCATTTTCAACTCACTCTTCTTTACGCCAATTGCTCCACCTTCATTCATACGCAATATACTATTAGCTCTCGTTTATACGAAGAAACCGTTTATACTTCCTGTTAAGTGGGATTTGTGTTTCGTCACAGTCCGTCCGTTGACCTGAAATCCTCTAAATGTTCGTTTTTTGAGGAGGTCACATGGCCATCGCAACTCGACCGAGAATGCGTAACACATGGAGACGCGTTTTTCTCTGCGTTGCCTTTTTAAGAATGTTCCCATGTTGGAAATTCGACACGCGTTAGTATCACTAACTAAAATATGCCCCTGAGCAGCTGTTACTTTAAACTGGAAAGGTAAATAAAAAAAATTATCGTCAATTATTTACAAAATATTGCAATATTTATTACGTAACCTGCCAAATTTATTGTAATCTGCCAAATGGGCCACAAACGTACTATGTTCTCTTTTGTCTTAATATACTCTCCGTATTGGTCTAGAATATAATCCTCTTTTGTGCTAGGGCCACTAAACAAAAACCTTAAAAAAATAGTTCAATTGAATAGGTGAAAACCAGAACGGTATAAGCGACATTTTGTAAATTCAGACAAAAACGTGCTTAATTGAGGCTGTATTTCAGAAGCAATCTCTTTTCATGGTTTCAATAAACAATTGAAATGCTGTGGTTTTTCATCATGAAAAAAAAGCACCGCGACTTTACAGTGGTATCGACTTAAATAAACAGATTTCTCAGAACTTTTTTAAAACGTTTTTATATATTGAAATATTTTCACCACAACACATCACAAAATACAAAAAAAAAAGAATATGCGGATTGTGCATTGTGCAAGTGATGCAAACATTTGTTTGATTTACAAAACGCTACTGGATGGGATATGTTTAAAAAAATACTTTTTGGTCATTTATATTGATCTTTTGATCATCTTTAGTCGTTTGGTCATCTTTTGGTAAAAATACTTTTTGGTCATCTTTAGTTGTTTTTGTTATTTGTTCTTTTTTTAGTTTTAACTTCTATGACATCGCTATCGATCACTACTTAAGTTAATCTGTCCGATAACAGTCTTCTTCCCTTCCAATTGAGTGGAAACAAATATAAAATAAACTAATCCGACAAATATAAAGCGACATATTTTTTCACCGATTGTATATTACATTTATAAATCTTATAATTTTGTGATTTAACTTCATTCAATTTTTCCTTGCATCCATGTTTTTATGAATCATTCTTTCTCGTGCTATGGTTAGCCCCGTTAATATTCAACCCATGCTAATACGTACAGTAACTTTCAGAACGAAACGCTTGGAATTTTTGAAGCATTATTATGGGGTGTAATATATATTACTGAAACTCGTAACATCATGCTAAATCTGTAAAACAATCAAGATATTAACCTACAGCTTCTTTCATGTTTCACGCTACTACCTTCCTTGATAAAAACCTTGAGGTCTGTTTCACGACGCAAATATACTTGTGTTAAATGTAAAACAAATATGTAGAATGTATTTCCAAACTTAACAGAATTCATGATGAGCTTTTCCAGTGTGTTGGCAATGAAAATAACAAACACAAACTTTTTTATCATTGCAATTGTCTAGAGTGTTATTCGTTGATTTTTCATTAAAATTCTATGTCGTATTGACTTTTATTAAACAGCAAAGAACCTTCAGACAATTCTGCTGAAAGAACAACTTTAATACTTAGAGTGTCCCAACAAGATTGCCGATGTTTTGCTTTGATTTCCATCTCAAATATCCCATTTATAATTGCCTTGAGTACTTTCAGGTTGTTTTCTTCATTTCTACATGTTAAGTTTGATTATTTCATCAGAAGTGAAATCTAAAAACAGCCAATGACGTTAGATATTAGTATCTTCAATATTCTGAAAATTTTAAAAGTCTGCCATATATTTTGTTATTGCCTTCTCCTCTCGTAGACATTGCAGCTCGAACTAACATATAAATATTGAAAAGATAGTACATTTTGAAATTAAAACATTAACTAATTTTAGCATTGAATAAAATTTATCAGAACATTCTACATACTATCACTTTAATTCTATTGCATTTGAAGTCTTCTTTTAGATTGTGTTGGTTCTTAGTTTGATCAATTCACACCAAATAAGTCGGCAAGCTTTTCCGCTAACCCCATTCGTTATTTCGGTTGACCGCACCATCACCTCAAATTAGTAGGGCTCCCTTGGCGCCGGCCAGCAAAGCGTCTGTTATAACACTGCATAAAAGCGGTCCGGGGACTGCCGCCCACACCAACGGCTATCGCCAACAGCACCGATTCCGCCCTCTACAACTCCTTCGTGTCCACACGCGCCCCCTCTCCCGCCCTCGCCACCGCCCTCGCCTCCGCCCTCGCCTCCGCCCTCGCCTCCGCCCTCGCCTCCGCCCTGGCGGATGGGCGAGGCGGAGGGCCCGAGAGCGGAGGGCGAGGCGCGAGGCGAGGCGGAGGGCGAGGCGGAGGGCGAGGGAGGGCGAGGCGTGAGGGGACGGGCGGGGACGAGGCGGAGGGCGAGGCGAGGAGAGGCGGGGGGCGAGGCGTGAGGGCGAGCGGAGGCGAGGGGGGCGAGGCGGGAGGGCGAGGCGAGCGAGGCGGAGCGAGGCGGAGGCGAGGGGTGAAAAAATCGTGAAAATGTTTGTCATTCATTATGTAACAAAAGTATAGATAACAAAATTAGATTGATAATTGGGTATTTTTAACTATAAGACAATCTCTGAACTCAATCCAATTGTCCTTTATTTGAATCCCGAATTCAAAACGAAGTGACGAGGTAGAAGAACATCCTCATCCGCTTGTAAATACAGAGAGCAAAAAAAGAGCAGACGCAAAGTTACGAGTTTACTATTTACGCGCTTTTTCTATAGTGTCGATGACATTAGATCATTTGTTTACATCGCATGTCTTATAAAAATTAATACGTATTTTAATTAATTCACAAAGTCCTTCTCTACGGAGTCGTACCTTAGAAATGTGGTAACCACTGTTGAAAAGATTTCACCTTTACAAGGCAGCAGTATAATAAGATCTAATGTCTTTGGCCAGAATAGAAATCGAAAGTAAAGAATATGTAGCTAGAAAGTAACCAGCATGAAATGCTGTTCTAAAATAGAGCATTTCCAAATTAATATGTACTACAATAAACACAGATGTATAGTTGCTTATTTGGTTTTAGGTAATTAATGTTCGTATGCAAGAGATTTTAAACCGACAAAACATGTTCAAATCCCGACGACCACGCGAGAGCGGAGTAACCTATAGGCAAGTGACAGATAGGCCCTGTTCGCGAAGATGAGCCTAAGGCCGGAAATGCTACCTTAGGGCTGCGGCGGAGGGGCGGGGGAGGGGAGAGGGGGCCGATAGCAGGGCATGTCGGAGGGGGCTCTGCCAGGGGCGTTAGCGCACCCTCCGAAGAAGGAGGGGCGGTGGGCGGGCATCCGCGGGTCGCGCGGCGCGACACGGGCGCGATCTCCGGCGCCGCCCACGCGACAGGGGCGATGCCCTGCCCTAAAATGGACGCGAGCGCGGTAATAGAAGCCTTGAGCAGCCTTCCAACGCCCGCCATTCCGAGCCAGAGAAATGCGTTTTGCAGTCCACGCCGATTGATTTAATGATGATCAAGTGATTGATTAGGATTGTGATTCCGTGGAGAATACGATTGCTAGTCTTAGTTCCAGTAAGCGTTTGGTGCATTTTCTCCCTTACATTTTGGCTATCCGGGGATGATCCAACGGCCTTCGGACAATGAGCTGACGTTTCGGCCATCTTTAGCAGTGCCTTGTTAGGAGCTGTACTACCTTATTCTGTCTATACTGGGCAGTCATTCCGGATAGGTCAAGAATGTATTTGACGCCGGCCGCGGAGCCTACGAACTCATCTTTATTTCCCTGGATTAGGTAGAGGTGCTTTTCCGTTGGATGCGAATCGGCGCCGTAACCTACGTCGCTTGTGGATTTTCCCACAACCAGGATATCTCCGACCGGGCACCGCCCAAGCCGGGACAAACTCGAGCTCCCGGCTATATGGCTAGTGTTTTACGTTAAGTAACGTTGTGAAAGTACAAGAGTGAGGATGGAATAAGAAGAGAAAAGAAAGATCGTGCCTTGCTCGTAGGCCCGTTTGTTAGAGTCTGCTCTAGCATTCGCCTGGGGATGATCGAAAATACAGAAAAAATACTGGCCAGAGCAGCCTACTGCTAAGATTCTCCTGTAGTCAGGGATGAATTCGACCTAAGCTGCCTAGATAGTGTCAAAAACTCTACACGGCGGAATTCGAACCTGGACCTTGGTCCAGAGGCAACTTTAGTGACATTAGTTGATTCCCTGAGCCACCTTTGCCAATGCAAACCTAGTCAAGTTCCTATCAACCTATGATAAATCTGTTTCTGCCCATGAAAACGCAATTGAGTGTAAAACGCAATTGCTTATTGTAGAGACTTCTGTTATTTCATGTTAAAATGTTTTTATTTTAGTATGGAAGTTTTATAAAAATGCCCAAATAATTCCCGCTATGTACGAAACGCGAATAACAAGTAGAACTTGTTTCCCGCGTCGATGCGTTGACACGCCCCTCCCCTCACACAAAAACATGCTGTTTTAAAAAAGGCCTCTAGAATAATATTGATCAGTTCACCTACGCATTCCTTTACCAGTTAGTTCGGGACGCGTCAAATGACACCCTTGTTTACCCTGAATAGTTCTACCGGAAAGGTTAATGGTGAATGTAAGCTTGTGGGCAGAAATTCAATGTTTTACTATTAGTACTAATATTCAAATGGTCTGTTAGAGACCTCGAAAATTTTTAAACTTTTTACTACCACAAAACATAAAGAAAAATATGTAATGCTGCGACAAAAGCCATAGATTTTTGGATAAAACCCTGACATAAAAGAGTATTTCCTAAGTGGTGAAACATCATTTCCTCAAAACAATTGTCCATTACATAAATAAAATTAATTTTCCCCATCCATAGCCGAACTCAAAGACGTGGAAATTGAAAGTTTTTGTGAGATTTGGGGTACTTTACATTAAGCCTCAACTCGAACATTTCGACCAGAAAACACGTGAAGTCAAAAATTTTTGCGGCGTCTCATATATTACGCTATTGAACATAGATGATATTTATACAGAATTATGTTCTTCAAAAGTAAATGTTTAAAAGGGTTCGTGTGACATATTTTTCGAAAATATAGTGTTTGTGCTGATCGATACATATTCCCTCTTCGAGTGCAGACCCCGTAGTTTTATTAATGTAATTAGCAAATTTAACTTTGTACTAATAGTATTATAAGAATTAGTTATAAGACGTATTTGTTTCTGTTGCAGACGTCTCTAAACTTGAGTACAGTTTTTCATATCTAACGAATTAATAACGTAGTGAACATTTTTAAAACAATATTGAATGACGAAATGTGTAATAAATGAGCAATAACGATAAAATGTAATGTACTGTGTTGCAGTTTATGGTATTCCATCCTTTTTGTTACAATCTATAATAAAAATTTCTCAGGCTCTGGTACGAGTCAGACCATTAAAAAATAATGTGGAGTCGATTATCTTGCTCAATGCGCCAAATAACAATAAATGCCCTACTAAAAATAGGCCATTAGAAGTTTAGAAAAACAAATTCACATATAGCTAGAAAATTGCAAAAGACTTACCCAGAGAAGACCGCATTGTCTACGGTCCATACACAACTGTGAACAGCGGAAAAGCAACTGACCAAGCCTTTCGGTTGGCGAAGACCTTGGCTTGGCCCCTCGGCGCCCTCGCGCCGGGCCGCGTTTTCATCTGCGTCGCTAATTACAGCGACGCGGCGTCGGCGCGCGGCGGCGCGGGGCGAGCGGGGTCCTGGGGCGGCCCGGCGTGGCGTGCACGTTGGGTGGTCTGGCGTGGGATCGCTCTTAAGTTGTTGTGATTTTGTGTCAGACGGTTAGGACAGCTCCACTTAATTCGACACTCGAGACACATCAAACGGCGATGGCACGAGCGGGAGGAAGATGCAGGGGATATGCTGCGCGCGGTGGAGGGGAGGTGAAGAAGTGAGGGTGGAAAAGGGAGGGGTTGGGTGGCAGCGTGGGTCAGAAATGTTGGGGCCAGGCGAGATAGCGTGCGAATGCAAACGGGGGTGATGCGGGGTGGTGGGGATGGTGTGGGGGTCGAGAGGGTGGGGGAGTTGGTGGGGTGTAGATGGGGAGCGGAAGCAGTTCGGGGTGGAAGATGACGATGAGAAGTGGTGGGAGTGGCGACCGTAGAGAAACAGTAAAGAAGCAGATGAAGAGAGAGAACGGATAAGGAGCAAGTGGCATCATCTATAGTGATTGGGCGCAAACGTTGGTGCTGTGAGGAAGTGTGCGAGGTGAGGTCGAGGGTGGAGGCTAGGCGAGGCGGAGGCGAGGGCGGAGGGCGAGCGGAGGCGAGGGCGGAAGGCGAGGGCGAGGCGAGGGCGGAGGCGAGGGCGGAGGCGAGGGGCGGAGGGAGGGCGAGGCGAGGAGCGGAGCGAGTGCGGAGGCGAGGCGAGGCGGGGCGGGGCGAGGCGGTAAGCGAGGCGAGGCGAGGCGGAGCGAGGGCGGAGGCGAGGGCGGGCGAGGCGGAGGCCGAGGCTGAGGCGAGCGGAGGCGAGGGCGGAGGCGAGGGGGAGCGAAGGCGGAAGCGAGGGCGGAGGCGAGGGCGGAGAGCGAAGGGAGAGGCGAC
>BOPP01000042.1:2651795-2661830 GCA_017312745.1 Gryllus bimaculatus
CTCCACCTCCGCCCCAGTCGCCACGTGCCCTGCCCTTGCCGGGGCCGGGGCTCGACCCCTCGCGCCGTCGCACAATGGGCCCCGCCCGGTGATTTGTCCGGGACGTCAAGTGGCCGAGTGGCTGCCTATTATTGCACAGCGCTTGTCAAGGCGGGCGGGCGGTGCGGTGCGGCGCGGCGTGTGCCTCGGTCGTATTTGGCAGCCATCCGCGCGCACGCCTGCCTCTTCGTAATGGAGTTGCTATGTCGCAAGCTCCGAGGGTTGATATCGGTGATGCAACCCTATTGGAAGGTGCCGATCGAATGGAGAAATTGGGAGTGAGCCCGGTCGCATGCTCTTGGGTAAGGAATTACTGAGATAGTTGCACAAGAAAATACTTTTGAAGTTATCGTTTCAATGTAATAATAGTTATTGTGTACGATATACGTGCAAAGCAACTTTCACGAATTTACTTGAGCTGAGCGTATGACGAATTGGCGAATTTATATCATGTGAATGAGAGTTTTATTATTTTAAGAGTCAAATTGGTTTATTTACTTCGTGCAATAGAGGCCACTTTCTCTACTGAATTATTTAAACACAGTACATATCATATGAAAGTGAGCAATTGTTCCTGACATTTTCTGATGATTAGAGATAATGACGTCAAACAATGTTTGACATGAATGTGTGATCGCAGAAAAGTGCTGTGTGCAACATTGTTTTGCGCACGAATTCTTTGTACATTTGTCTTCACTGAAATCGGATTTTAAATTAGAAAAGAAATGCATATTCTTAATTAGTAAAGAAACGTTTTGTATGGTTTCCAATTGACATTTTCTCAGGCTTCCTCTCAACAAGCAGATTTAGAAATGAAATTAATTTGATTTATTTTTAATCAAAAGACCTCAACATCTCTTTTATTGTATTCTCATATATTCTCACTATCTCTCGCATGTTCAAAAAAATTGAGAAGATTTCATTTATTCGGACGCATGTTAACTTGATAATAACTTGTAAATGTCAACGAGTCATACACTCTGAATCAATACTTCATTCTTTACATCTACTTGCTAAATCTTGCAAGACCTTCCTCTTCTATTACTGACATATATACTTATTGCCAACGTCAGGATTATGTGATTAGCAGCATTGTGAAATAATAATTTTGTAGGCATTTCTTCTGAGATTTAAATGATTTTATATTGAAACTAGCGGAACCCGGCAGACGCATTTCTGAACTTCATCTCCTTCCTTCTCCTTCTTTCTCTCCTCGTCTATCTCTCTCTTTATTTCTCTCTCTCTCTCTCTCTCTCTCTCTCTCTCTCTCTCTCTCTCTCTATCTCTTCGTCTCTGTCTCCGTCTCTCTTTCTGTCTATCTCTCCGTCACACACTTTCTCTCTGTCCCTGTCGCAGTCAGACTGTCTCTGTGTGTCTCAATCTCGGTCTGTCTGTCTCTGCTTCTCTCTGTCCGTCGCATACACATTTAGTTGCAGATTCTGCACGTCTCAGAGCAGGTGGCGTAATATCGAGAAGCACCACCCAGGAAAAATGAAGTAGAATGTTTAAGATCACTTCCTGTAGATTACAATGTAAAAAACGTTTCTTTGAGGCCTTAGTCTTATAAATTTTAGTTTTGGTTGCTCTTGCAATCTTAATTTAGAAATTATTTTACAATATAGAGTCTAAAATCCTGCCGAGTGTTGCGGGTTGTATTAGAAACAATACTATGAAATATTATTTAAAAAAACCACATAATATTTCACATAATATATATTTCCAAAATAAGCAAGATTAACAAAAACATTGCCAATTTCACTAGATTTAATTGTTGAGTTTTCTATTCTCAACTACTCTATTTTCTATATTCAAACAACCTCACTCTACCCCGTCGTATATTCGTTCTCTTTATTCTCCTCGAACAGATTCCATTGCTCTGCACCGCACCGTACTTAAAGCTCAATTACTTGTTGACACAACGTCCCGTCTCGAAACAGGTAAAAACGTACACAAACTAACATCCCGATACCATTAGAAATGAGAGGTACACCGAACCTTTTCCACCTCTACACTCCCATAAGCCCCCATTCATCCAACTACGCTCCGCTAATCGCTGCGCACGTAATGACGAATTCCCGAGGAGTCCCCCGGCGCGCGTCGACCCCTCGCTGCGCGCGTGAGTCACGCGTGCGTTAGCGTGCGGTGCGGTGCGCTGCACGGGCGCACGCGGGCGTACGCCTCATTGGTCGCGTTGCGTTGGCGCTCCGTCGCGCGCAAAGAACCCGCGCGGCGGGCGGCGGGCGGGCGGCGCTAGCGCTTCTGCATATTCATGTCTGCTCCGCGCCGCGTCGCCGCGGCTGCACCGCCGATATCGCGTGCATCCCAACGAGACGCGTCGGATGATCGCGTTCGGATGACGCGGCGGTGGAGACCAGGCGGTGCGTACATCACGGCGCTTCCTTTAGGTTGAGCGTGGCTAGCATACGATTGATTGCTAGTGATTCCGGGATTAAACAGCGAAGGGCCTTGGTCCCGTAAGTGTAGTGCCTGTTTTGTTGCGTGAGGTGGTGATCCTGCCTCACTAACTGGTAAGATTCGGCGCCGTCCTAGAGCATTGTCCCAATGATTCATTGATCATTGACTCAGTGATTCATGGATCATTGACTGAATGATTCATGGATCATTGACTCAATGATTCATGGATCATTGACTCAATGATTCATGGATCATTGACTCAATGATTCATGGATAACTGACTCAATGATTCATGGATAACTGACTCAATGATTCATGAATAATTGACTCAATGATTCATTGATCATTGATTATTTCGAGCGCGTCAACTTCTAAAGTCATTAGTTTCGTAAGTGTAGTGCGTATGTTTTCCTCTGGAGGTAGCGATGCTCTTTCCCTGCTGGATAATGATATCCGACGTCGACCTCCTGTCGGCTAGTGGGGTTTTCTCCATCCAGGTATTTCCCATGAGCGAGGCACTTCTCTAGACGGGAAATGCTCTAAGCTCCCGACGGGTCACCTGGTAAGTGTGATAGTGTAGTATATGTTAGTGTAAGTGTGTTAAGGAGTGAGGATAGGACAAGGAAGAGGAAGGAAAAATCGCGCACAGTCCGTGGCTCGTTTGTTAGGGTAATACTCCGGCATTCGCCTGGTGTTGATCGGAGAAACTACGGACAACTACCGATCAGAACAAACGGCCGTTAGAATTCTTCTCCAGTCAGCGACTGAATTTAACCTAGCTGACAAGCTAGTGTCGAAAATCACGCCACCGGCGGGTCTCGCCCCTAGGACCTCCTGGACAGAGGGACTTCAATGACATCAGTTAATGTCCTGAGCCACCTCTCCCCGTAAATGTGTACATCATGACGCTTCCTTTAGGTTGAATGTGGCTAGCATACGCCTAATTAGAGATGTGATATGACGACTTTGATGCTACCCACAGGCCAGCGTAACAGAAAAAGCATCTGTTTACAACATTCTGAGTATTTTATATGTAAATGTTTTTAGAAAAGAAATATTTACATATACAAATAAGAAATATTAGTTTCTTATTCTATCAAAGGTTTCTATATTGATGATGTCAACACTAATTTTTCGAAAATCTGTCGATGAGTGGGATGATCGGATGCGGATGACGCCTCGGTGACGACCCGCCCGCCCGTACGTTCGTCATGCCGCTGCCTGTGCGTTGAAGGTGGCTACCTAACGCCTTATCAATCATATGACTTTGATGCTCCTCATACGCAAGCGTAAAAGAAAAACAATACTTTTGCATCTTCTACACATTTTATAAGTGAATGTTTATAGGATTTCACAAAAATGTTCGTTTTTATTTCTAAAGGATGTTCCTATTTTGATGATTTCATTGCGCAGTTTATACGAACGTAATACGAACGTACTACGAAAGTAATGTACATATTATTTTAATTATAATTGTTAATCATAAAATAATGATAGTATATGCGCACTCTTCGAGTTCTTCTCAGAGGATAATGTCGAAATGATTTGGGTATTATCTTAAGAAGTCGGGACTCATCAGAAAGTTGGTCAACATTCGACAAAAGCAGGTCCCGAGGCTTGTCCATGTCTCGTGTGCTCGAAAAACTCGCGTGGGTTAATCGGATGACAAGGCGATGGGATCTGCGAAGCACGTCATGCCACTTCATTTGCGTTTAGCTTGTGGGTAGCAGACCTAGAATTAATGCTGTGATGTCTCTGATGCTTCTGAATGCTACATTCAAAAGCCTCAGCAATTGGAAAATCCTCTCAAATCCATAAAAAAACCAAATATTATGAAACGATAGTATTTCCCTATTTGAGATTCCAAATATGGAAATAACATTATTTAAGTACCAACGTATGAATCGAACTAAAAAGATAAATAGAGAATGTAGTATTTAATAGTGGTTGAATTATACTACTTGTAAACATTGAAACGCAAAGAGCGAAGGCCTCTTTCAAAATTTGGCATACATTGTTCTTTGCTTGTTGTGTTCTAAATTACATGATTTAATTGTGAAAATAATATACGCGATAAAATATAAGAAAGTTTAAATACAAGTAATAATATACGAGTGATAAAATAAGTGCGGAATGAGATAAGCTGGCAAGAGGGTCCGGAAGAATGGTAGAGCAGACGGAAAGATAGACAAATTGGAAGCACTACACCCAAAGTCAATTCTGGATACAGCAAATATTTCGTACGAGTTCTAGGTATTTAAGTAACTAGTACAGAAAGTGAGTATTTGGCATACGAATGATATGTTGACGGAAGACGCGACGACGTAACTGAATTCTGCATTTTGAAATATGTACGCCAAAGGCACTTCGAACAAGATGTGTATATTATTTTTTTTAGCATTAATTCATGAAACCTACAAATGTGTTATCTTTAGATCATTCTCAATATGCAAGACCAGAGCTATTCACGGCACCCCAGTATTTTGTTTACTTTGCAATAATGATTTGTTTTATATGACCATTAATTCTTTGCAGTACGCGCACAGCAACGGATTGCGTTGTAAGCAAAGTAACACTTTCCATTGAATAAACAGTGAAGGTACGTCTTAGTTTCCCTGAAGGGGTGGTGAAAAATTTATTTACATAATTATATTAATCCTGCCCCGGCATCCGAAGATCAAATTATTGGCCGCTGTCTCCAATGACGGACCGACATTAATCGAGTGGCTGATTTATTGTCCGCAGTATTTCAAGTCTCGGCTACCTATTTGCACACTCTCACTATTTCATCATTTAAGACTGGATTGATTAAATTGATTTAATTGTTAGTGATTCCGGGCGCGTCTACTGATAAGGTTATTAGTCCCGTAAGAGTAGTGCATGCTATCGCGGTTACTGGATTTGATCTTCCTCAGCTGAATTCCGCGCCTACTTACCGTAGGCTAGCGTGGTTTTCCCCAACCGCTAAGCTCCCGACCGCTCACTCAGAATATGTGGTAGTGTACTGCATGTTAGCGTAAGTGTGTGTAAGTAAGGGGTGAAGGTAGAACGAGGAAGAGAAAGAGAAGATCGCGTGCACTCCCTGGGTTCTTTGGTAGGGAACTGGTCCGCCATTCGTTTGATATCGAAGAAATCACTGAAAACTACCGATCAGAGCACCCGGTGGGTACAATTTTCCTCCAGACAGCGATGGAACTCGACCTAGATTACAAGCTAGTGTGAATAATCATGTTATCGTCGGAACTCGAACCTAGGACCTCCCGGTCAGAGGCACTGCAGTCACATCAGTTGACGCCCTGAGTCCTATTTCCCAGTTCTAAGACTGTAGTGGGAATACGTAGGCTACATTCATTTAACCCCTCACCGCGAGCAAAGCGGCAGCGACGACGGGCAGCCGACAGCAAGCCGGAGGAGCGGGGAGGGCGGTTGGGCGAGGAGGGCGCGGACGGGCGGTCGCCCGCGGGCGAGGAGCGATTCGCGCGCCGGGCCAAGGAGCAACCGGCGACGTCTTAATTGCCGCCGACAACGGACCTCTCCGCCTCTCCGCCTGACGCTGCCTGACGCCCCGGGCCAAACATTTGCATGCGGCCGCGCGCAGAGCAGGCGTGGAGCCATGTTGCTAGGAGGGCGTTGCCCGGTGAATGGGCATGTTATTATTTTCTTTGGGGAATTTTTGGGGTGTTGGGGTGCTTGTCCCAGCGTCAACTTTTCAAGTGAGACTGATGACAGGGAGTTGCCCGAAGACTACTGTATGTAGACTTGTTGCAATTTTTGTTTAGGCGTCTTTGAACGAAGGCAACTACGGAAATACTAGTGTCAGGTTGAACGTTTCAGGTCATCTTCGAGATACCTTATTTTTATAAAACGAGAGACTCACTGCCTCATCAATGCAGAGCCAAAATTACTTAGAAACGAGGTATGTTTAATATATTCCTTATATTTCTTTTATCATTAATGTAAATATTAAGATGGAATGTTTCAAATGTATTTACCGAAAGTTTAAAGAAGGGGTTGATTTTGCCAAATTTGGTTTGACAAATCTAGGCATTTGCGAGTTACAAAACGATGTGAGTGGAGCGGGCTGGCGCGATGGGACCGGATGATGCAGGGAGCCTGAGAGGATCAGCAGATGCGGAGACCGGTGCGGAGCGGAGATTGTCAGAAGGGAGTACTGCAATGCCGTGAGAGAAGGCAGAAGGGGAGATGGGCGAAATACAACGTTATAATTAGTTCAGAATTGAATCTATAAGTTCTTACCACTTTTAAATTTCCCCGTACTTTGGGCCATGGCACATCTTGTGAGCCCTCAAGAGTTTATTTGGCTGCATTTCTGGAAATTGAGTAATGATATACCCTCCTCGTATACAGGAGTAAACGACTGCCAATAACAATGGCTCTCGCGGTCTTGATTCTTTCGCACGCGCGAAGAAGAAATTTATGAACGTGCTGACACAGCTGGCATTGTTCTACAGCATCCTTACAGTTTCATATTGTCCTACAGTTCCCTTCATGAATTTGAATGTAATGTGCCGATTCGGGTGACATTTCAGCTCGACTGACGGAGGTCACATCGAACCATCATTTGCATGTAGGAGTGTCTAACAATAATGCGATATGCTCCAATAATTTATCAAGAGAAGACAACGGCGTGCCCTACAAAAATGTTTAAAAAGTAAGTTAATGTTTAAATAGGAAAAGTATAGAAGTTTGACGAGTCGTCTGATCAAAGTTTACGTATAAATAGGTACGATAGCTAGCGAGTGAGTAACAGTTTTGTAAATATATGTAAAATACTTGAAGAAAAACTCGTACTCGATTAGCAAATAACAATTCGTAAAAAATATGACGTTAAATTTCAAACATGGCTTTTACAAATTCGTATTCTTTCTGTACGCGCCTAGCTAATGCTATTCGTACAACAAAATTCAGTTAATCATTACAAAATAAGTTTATTGATGTATATACAAAAAGAAATTTCCCCTTACACAAATCCAATTTTACAGTGCCTGGTTGGTTTTAAGAAAAACAATTTGTTTCTTATTCGTTTCAGCCCATACTTTATTACATACATTTCTTTTGTCGCATATAGATATACTATTCATATCCTCGAGGTTAAGAAACTGTAATTATAGATAAATTTATTTGAACTGTAAATGAGCATAACCCGGTTGCATAAATAAGATAGTAAAACTAACATGCAAATTATATAATAATAATAATAATAATAATAATAATAATAATAATAATAATAATAATAATAATGATATAATATCTAATTCATAAAACATTTAAAATTAGCGTAAAAAAAGGAACATTATAATCAAACTCCGCAATGAATTTTTGGTCAACTGCACTTCCCTTCACTATGACCCTTTAATCACTTCCTACATTATTTCTCTGTTCTACACTGCACAACACCTCACTTCACAATATATTACTTACGCATTGCTGTATAGCCTACTATTATCAGCTAATTCTCTAATTTATTTTGTAATACCCTAAATTAATTTCCTAAACTGTTGTACGGTACGAGGAAAGGTTTTGCAGGCAATATATTCCATTCTTTTATCGTTCGATTTGTGAAAGAAAATTTTCCCTTAATGAATATGAACGTTCAATAAACTCTAAATTAAGACAACCACGTATTTTCCGTTTCGTTCTTCATCTTACTTTTCCCTCTAGCGAGGGGTTTCCTCTCGAGCTCAGCGCGCGAACCAAGATACCTCGAATGGTTATCGAGAGCGCGGAGCGTATCGACACCCTGCCCGTCGGCTGAGCCCTCGGGGGGCGACCTGTTCTTCTGGCCGGTACCCCGGGGCCGACCGCCCCCCCTCCCAACGGCCCAAAGCGTATGCCAGGGATCTGGCACGCCACACGCCGGCGGCAAATAATTCCAGAAAATAGAGGTCCCGCCAGAGGGCCCCTGCTCGCCAGAATATCGGCGAATTCTCCTCCTCAACCTTGTTTTCTGGCCTCTCTAACTCTGGACGTTTCTTTAAGAATGCTAGTTCATATTTTTTTAATTCGGCCATTGATCCAAACCGGGAACGGTCACACGCTAGGCGCCTTGTTTTGTCGCCTCTCTAATACTGGATGTTTCATTAAGTATGGTAGTTCTGAATTTTGAATCCAGCAATCCGGCCAAACCGAGGATGCTCACGGGCTAGTAATATCAGAAATTGACGGTAACAAATTAAATAAATTCGAAGACGAGAAAACGAACTGTTCATATAACTCTAGGAAGATGATACAGCATGCGAGGAAATACGTAGTATCCTCTAAATACGCGAGTGCGAACACTAAGATGAGGTAAAATCTTTGGGTGAGGGTGTCATGATGCAGGGGGGTGTGAATTAAAGGGGCTGAACTAGAAGACGAAAGGAGAGGCGGCACAAGAGCGATACGAGAGTCGTACGAAAGAGAGCGTCGATCATGTCACAACACTTGGGAGAACTAGTTACAAAAGGCCATCGATGGGGAGAGTCTAACAAAGGAGGCTGTGACAAAGGATGAAGAAACTCAGAGAACCACGTCGATAGTAGACACATTTCTAGCTATGGTAAGAGGAGCACACTCCTTACTTCTAAATGAGGATTGGCGGAGCTGGATATAGCTAATGTAATCATGACTATAATGTCAAGGGTAATGCAAAAGATAGCGATTTTGGTGTTGTGACGTGATGTAATGATACGTTGTGTGCTCAATACACTATACTGAACTATATTCTACCTTTCCTCTTCCTAAATCTTTCGTCAGAAAGACCACAACAAGCAAACTACAGATATCCAAATGCATTATTAAACTGTGGGCGTGGTATATCAACTTCTTGAAGTGAGATATTGAATTAATTGAATTAATACCTTATTTTACGTGACGAGACTCGGGCCATGAGGCTTGCTCTTCCACCACGCAAATTTCGCTACGTTCACATCACCAACTAACAGAGAAAGGAGGTATTTTTTTGGGCGAGAAACAGGCGATTTGAATTTAGCTCAGATGCGTCATTTAGGCTTGAGGATCTTTTACTTGCAAGTAAATCTACTAACATGTGCCAGCCGGCTTTACTTCCCCTCCGAAGGAAGGCTTACGAAGGATTTTTTTCGCCCTAAAAAATCCACGGCTTCGATCGGGTTTCAACCCGCCAACTTGTGTATAACAGTCCGATACGCTAACCGTTCCACCATCGCCGCCATGGAGATTGGTCGGGGATAGCAGGGCGGAAGGGAAGACGTGAAGTGAGCTAGACGGTGACTGAATTGTTGTGAAGGTGGTGGGGTTGGAGGTAGCGGCAGGGATGGAGGAGCCGGAGGCAGGAAAGCGAAGATGTAGGGGCGCAGGTGATGGAGTGAAGGTAGAAGTGGTGAGCTGGAAGGAAGGAGGTGGCGGAGAAGAGATGGGAAGCTCGAGTATCGAAGACGCGGGTGGCAGAGCGCGAGTGGCGATGGCTGAGCGGAGATGGCATAAATTAATTTGGCATTTGGGATAATTTGCCCTAGTTTGCCGGCTAGCTAACGGCGTGCCCCTTGCCTGAGCCTAGTTCAATTCCCACGTTTATAGAGTAAGAGAGATATGTGGTGAATA
>BOPP01000042.1:2669183-2683926 GCA_017312745.1 Gryllus bimaculatus
GATATTGAGAAGTTTCATTTATTTCGGACGCATCGTTTTAACTTGATAATAACTTGTAAAATGCTCAACGAGTCATACACTCTCAATCGCAATCAATACTTCATTTCTTTCATCTACGACAATGCTAAATCTGCAAGACCGTTTCCTCTTCTATTTACTGACAATATATATACTTATTGCCAAGTCAGGATTTATGTGATTAAAGCACCAAGCATTTGTGAACATAATAATTTTCTGTTAGGCATTCTTTGAGATTCAAATGATTTATATTTTGAACTAGACGGAACCCGGGCCAGACCGCATTTCGTGAAACTTCATCTCCATGTTCCTTCCTCCTTCCTTTTCTTTCCTCGTCTATCTCTCTCTTTATATTCTCTTCTCTCTCTCTTTCATCTCTGTCTCTCTTTCATGGTTTCTCTCGCGTTCACACACTTTTCTCTCATGCCCTGTTCGCAGTCAGACTGTCTCTTGTGTTGTCTCATCGTCGCGTCTGTCTTTGTCTCGTGTCTCTCTCTCCGTTCGCAACCACATTTAGTCTGCAGACGTTCTGCACGTCTCTCAGAGCAGGTGTTGGGTAAATATCGAGACGCACACCCAGGGGAAAATGAAGGCTACGAATGTTTAAGATCACCGTGTTATGTATCCATTTGTTGGAAAGTTTCTTTGGAGGCTTAGTCTTTCTAAATATTTAGTTTGGTTGCTCTTGTAACTTCATTTAGAAAGGAAATTATTTTACCAATATAGAGTCTAAATTCCTGCCGAGTGTTGCGTTGTATTAAAACAATACTATGATATTTATTTTTAAAAAAAACCAACATAATATTTCACATAATAAAGTATTTCCAAAGATAAGCATAAGATTAACAAAAACATTTGCAATTTCACTAAGATTTAATTGTTGAGGTTTTCTTCATTGCTCAACTACTCTAAATTTTCTATATTCACAAAAACAAACCTCACTCTACCCCGTCGTATATTTCGTTTTCTCTTTATTCTTCCTCGAACAGATTCCATTGCTCTGCAACCGCACACGTAACTTAAAGCTCAATTACTTGTTGACACAACGTCCCATCTCGAAACAGGTAAAAACGGTACACAAACTAACTCCCGGATACCATTAGAAATCAGAAGGTACACCGAACCTTTTCCACCTTACACTAACCATAAGCCCCCACTCAATCCAATTACGCTCCGCTAATCGGTGCGCACCCGTAATGGAAGATTCGCCGAGAGTCCCCCCGGCGCGGAGATCGACCCTTCGCTTTGCGCGTGAGTCACGCGTGCGTTAGCGTGCGGGTTTGCGCTGCCACGGATTCGCGCACGCGGGCGCCGCACGCCTCATCCGGGGATTATCGCGTTGCGTTGGCGCTTCCGTCGCGCGCCAGAAGAACCCGCGCGGCAGCGGCGAAGCGGAGAGAGGCGGGCAAGGCGCGGAGCGGGAGCGTGTTGCGAGCGCGCAGGCGCGAGCGGGCGGGCGGGCGGGCGAGCGGCGGGCAGGGCGAGCGGGCGGGCGGCGAGCGGGCGGGCGGCGCGAGCGAGGCGGGCGGACGCGAGCGGGCGGGCCGGGCGAGCGGGCGGGCGGCGAGCGGGCGGACGCGAGGCGGAGCGGGCGGAAGCGGCGGGCGAGCGGGCGGGCGATGCGGGCGGGAGCGACGCGGGCGGTGCGAGCGGCGGTTGCGGGCGAGCGGACGCGGGCCGGCGAGCAGTGCGGAGCGAGCGGGCGGCGGGCGAGCGAGCGGGCGGACGGCGAGCGAGCGCAGCGAGGCGAGCGGGCGGGCGGCGCGGCGGGCGGGCGGGCGGGCGGGCGGCGCGCGGGCGGGCGCGAGCTGGCGGAGCGGCCCGGAGGCGCTAGCGCTCTGATATTCAATGTCATGCTCCGCGCCCGACGTCGCCGCGGCTGCACGCCCTGAATATCGGCGTGCATCAACGAGACGCGATCAGCGAGATTGATCGCATGTTCGGATGACGCGGCGGGGTGTGGCGGGCCAGCGTGCGTCTTCACGGCGCTTCCTTTGGTTGCAGCAGTGGCAGCATGAGGGATACTTGTTGCTACATGATTCCGGACTAAATGGCTAAGGTCATTGGTCCGCGTAAGCGGCTAGTGAAGTGTTTTGTTGCGAGACGGTGGGTGATCCTGCCTCCAAAACTGTCAGGATTCGGCGCGGACCTAGAGCTTGCCCAGATGATCATTGTCATTGACTCAGTGATTCAGTGGAATCCATGACGTTCCAGTTGATTATGGAATCATTGGCATCAGTGATTTCATAGAATCATTGACTCAGTGACTTCATTAGATCATTGACTCCATGATTTTCATGATCATATGGACTCAATGATTTATGGAATAAAACTGACTTCTGATTCATGCTCATATGAATATATTCGACGTCTAGCGCGTCAACTTCTAAAGTCATTAGTTTTCGTAAGTGTAGTGCGTATGTTTTCCTCTCGGAGGTAGCATGCTTCTTTCCCTGAGCTGAATAATGATATCCGACGCTTCGACCTACTGTCGGCTGAAGTGGGGTTTTCTGCCAACCAGGTATTATTCCTATTAGCGAGGGCACTTCTTCTAGACGGGGACAAAAGCTCAAGCTCCCGACGGTCACTCGGCAAGTGCTGGTAGATGTAGCTTACATGTTGTGTCAAGTGGTGTAATTAAGACAGGTAGGATAATACAAGGAAGAGGAAGGAAAATCGCGCACAGTCTTGGCTCGTTTGTTAGGGTAATTGCCTCGGCATTCGCCTTTGGGTGTTGATTTGGAGACAATTACGGAAAAACTACGATCGGCAGCCGGCCGGATAGATTCATCCACCAGTCAGCGACTGAATTTGACCTGTCTGACAGCTAGTGTAAAGAAGCCCACCACCGCGGATCGCACCTAGAACCTCCTGAGACAAGGGCTTTAATGAACTACAGTTGATGTCCTGAGCCATCTCTCCCACAGATGCTTACAATTTCATGACGGCATTCCTGTGAGTTGAATTGTGGCTAGCATTCGCCTCATTAGTGCGTGTAGTATTTGATGACTTTGGACGGTAACCACAGGCCGGACGGAACAGAAAGAAGCATTTGTTACAACTTCTGAGTATTTTTGATATGTAAATGTTTTAAAAACGACTTTTTGTTTTTATTCGATCAGAGGTTTCTCTTGATGATGACATCAACACAATTTGTTCGAAAATGAATCGACGAGTAAAGATTGCATCGGAGTGGATGAAGCCTCTGGTTGACGACCTCGCCGTCCGTACGCTTATCATAGCGGGCTGACTTTGTGCGGTTGAAGGTGACTACTTAACGCCTATAATGATATAATGACTTGATGCCCCTCAAAGGCAAGCATCGAGGAAAGAAAAGAATTATTCTTTACATCTACACATTATATAAGTTGATATTATAGAATAAAATATATTTCGTTTTGTATTGCTAAAGGAGGTTTCTATTTTGATGATCTTCAGAACTTTGTCGTAATAAACGTATTTACGTTTATTATTAATTAAATTTTAACTCATAAAAGTAATAAACCTATGTATGCACAAATGAAGTTCTTCTCTAGAGAGATAATGTCGAGGGTGGATTTGGGTATTATCTTAAGAAGAGGGACTCAGTCAGAAAGTTGGTCAACATTCGACAAAAACAGTTCCTGGGTGTGTCCATGTTCTCCTGTGCTCTAAAAACGGCCGTGGGTTATCGGATGACGCGGCGATGGGATTGGCGTAGCCGTCTTGCCACTTCAATTTTGCGTTTAGCCTACGTGGGCAGCAACGTAGAATTAATGTATGTGCATGTCTCTGATACTTACCTGAATGCTACATTCAAAAGTGCGCAGAATTTAGTTCTCCTGAAGTTCTCTGAAAACTTAAAACAAATCAAAGTATCTTGACAACGACTATTTTCCCTAATCTGAGATTTTAAATTTGAAAATTAACATTACTGAAGTACTACGTATGAATCGAACTAAAAAAGATAGATTAAAATAGAATGTCAGTATTTAATAGTGGGTTGAATGTATACTACTTGTCAGATTTGAACGCAAAAGAGCGAAGTCCTCTTTTCAAAAAATTTGGCTCGTACATTGGCTTATTGCTTGCTTGTGTTTCTTAAATTACGTGATTTACATTAATGAAAATAATATGACGTCATAAATATAAGAAGTTAAAATGCAAACTCGTGATAATACAACGACGTTGATTAAAATAAAGCGGAATGAGATAAGTTGGCTAGAGGGTCTGGTTTAGAATTCGGCTTAGAGTGGAAGAAAAACGAAAAGAAGTGACGAGATCTTGGAATGATTAAATTACGTGTGAGATACGCAATACAGGGTTGATTCTTTTGCAAATGCACTGATTTGAAAAACGCGGGACAAATAATTTGCGGTCGGAATTTTGTTGCTATTAGTTGCTGACTGCTACTTATGCTGACTTCATGACTCTCTTGTACCTAAATCTTTTTAGGAGCCTACATGGAATGCGGGAATGAAGCTTAAAAAGACATAATATTTTTATTCATGAAGAAAGATTAATCCGTATGGAGCAAATACTGACGTAGAAGTAGGAAAGGCTCCAAGAAAATTTAGTTCATTCTCCAATTTCTAACAGGATAACTGGCAATTGGACAGCACTACACCAAAGTCAATCCTCGGTCAGGGAAACATAATTCGAACAATTCTAGGTATTTAAGATAACTAGGTCAGAAAGTTGAGTATGGCATAACGATATGAATGTTGGACAACGATGAAGGACGATCGGAACCGAGTTCGAGGCATTTGAATATTACTACGCCAAAGGCATTCGTACAGATGCTATATACTTACTTTTTAGCATTAAATCAATGGGGAAACCTACCTCATGAATTAATCTTAGATCATTCTCAATGCTAAGCAAGGTCATTGTTGATTCACGTCAACCCGCCAGGTATTTTGTTCACTTTGCATATGACTATAACTCTAAGGGACTAATGACGCTATCAGTTGATGCGCCGGGAAATCACTAACATCATGGTAAATCAATCCAGGTCTAATTATGAAATAGTGAGATTCAGTTGCAAATAGGCAATGCACAATCTTATGATTATGATGACCCTTATTTCTTTTGCGAACACGTACAGCATGGGATTGCGTCGTAAGCAAAAGTTAATTACTTCACTTGAATCAACAGTGAAGGTAGTCTTGTTTTCCCCCTATATGAGTTGGTGAAATGTTATTATATTTAATTATATTATTCCTCGTCTCGGCAACTTGAGGTCAAATTATTGGCCGCTATCATGCGAAGGACGGAGAAGAATTAATGGATTGGGCGATGTGATTGTTATGCATTTATTTGACTTCTTGTCCACTATTTGCAATATCTCACTATTCATTAATATTAAGGACTGATGATTACCTGTATGTTATTGATTCCAGGACGCATCAGAAGGATAAGGCCGTTAAGTCCTTAAGTATAGTGCCATTTATATGACCGCGGGTTGTGGCGACCTATTCCTCAGCGTGAATGGGCACGAGATTACCGCCCCGACTTGATTCGTTAGGCTAGGTTGCTTTTCCCCAACCATATATCTTCCACCAGTAGTACGCCCCCAGCCGAGACAGGTTCTCAAGCTTCCCCGACGTCTCCTTAAGTGAGATGTTAGGGGTGAGAAATAGGACAGGGAAGAGGAGAACAGATCGTGCGCGGTCCGTCGCCAGTTTTGTAGGGAACCCTGCTTTCAGCATTCACCTGAGTTTTGATCGGAAGAAACTCATGACTTACGATCAGAGAGCAGCCGGCGACTTAGAATGCAATGGATTTCGAGCGAGTGGAATTCGACCATCGCTGACAAGCTAGTGTGGATTAACCATTGCCATCATTCGGGACTCGAGCTATTAACTCCCTGTGCTCAGATGGCACTGCCAGTGACATCAGTTGACGCCCTGAGTCCTATTTCCGCAGTTTCTAAGACTGTAGACTGGGAATTACGATATCTGCTGACATTCATTTAACCCCTCACCGCGAGCAAAGCGGCGGCGACGACGGGCAAGCCGACAGCAAGCGGGGAGCGGGGAGGCGGGCGGGCGAGGGAGGGCGGACGGGCGGTCGGCCGTGGGCGAGACGCGATTCGCGCGCGGGCCAAGGGGCAACCGGCGACGTGGCTTAATTGCCGCCGACAACGGACCTCTCCGCCTCTCCGCCTGACGCTTGCCCGCCGCCCGGGGCCAACATTTGCATGCGGCCGCGCGCAGAGCAGGCGTGGAGCCTTTCTGCTAGGATGGGCGATTTTGCCCGAGTGAATGAGCATTTATTATTTTTCTTTTGGGGAAATGTTTTGGGTGTGTGGGGTTGCTTGTCCCAGCGTCAAAACTTTTCAAGTGAGACTGATGACAGGAGAGTTGCCCAGAGACCTACTGTATAGTAGAACTTGTTGCAAATTTTTTGTTTAGCGTCTTTTAGAATCGAAGGCAACTACGGAATGACTAGTGTCAGGATTGAACGTTCAGGTCATCTGCGAGATCACCTTATTTTCTATAACTGAGAGGACTCACTGGCCTCATCAATGCGAGTCAAATTACTTAGAACGAGTCATGTTTAATTATATTCGCTCTTATTCTTTTCATTCATTAATGTAAATATTAGATGGAATGTTTTCAAATTGTATTATACCGACGAAAGGTTTTAAAAGAAGGGAATTAGATTTTGCAAATTTGTTTTGACAAATCTAGGCATTGTCGCGAGTTACAAAAACGATAGTGAGTGGAGCGGGGCTGAGCGGCGAGATGGGACCGGATGATGCAGGGAGCCTGGAGGATCAGCAGATGCGGAGACCGCGTGCGGAGCGAGATGTTCAGAAGGGAGTACTGCAATGCGTGAGATAAGCGAAGGGGAGATGGGTGAAATACAACCGTTATTAATTAGTCAGAATTGAATCTATAAGTTCGTTACACTTTTTAAATGTTGCCCCGGACTTTTGGGCCATGGCACCGATCTTGTGAGCCGCTCAAGAGTTTATTTGGCTGCAGTTCTGTAAATTTGCAGTAATGATAAATACCTCCTCGTATAGAGGAGTAAACTACCTGCAAAACAAAATGCATCTCGCGGCTCTTGATTCTTTCGCACGGCGGTGAGAAGAATTTCATGAACGTGATGACAACAGCTGCATTGTCTACAGCACCTTACAGTTTCCTATTGTCCTACAGCTTCCTTCATGAATTTAATGTAATGTGCCGATTCGAGGTGAACATTCAGCTCGACTGCACGGAGGTCAACATGAACCATCATTTGCATGTAGGGGCTGTCTCACAATAATGCAATATGCTCCAATAATTACACAAGAGACCGCATGTGCCTACAAAAAATGTTAATAGTTATAGAAATAGTTCTTAATTTTTTGTACAAAATAGTTATGTCTTTAATAGGAAAAATTTCTAGGTTTGACGAGTCACTATCAAAGGTTGCGTTTTAAATAGGTCGATAGCTAGCGGTATGTAAACACTTTTGTAAATAATGTAAAATACTTTGAAGACAAACTCGTACTCGATTAGCAAATATCAATTTGAAAAAATTGGACTTTAAATATCAAACATAAGCTGTTACAAAAAATTCCTATTCTTTCTGTACGCGCCTAGCTACTGCTATTCGTACAACAAATTCAGTTATCACTCAAAATAAGTTTATTGATGTATATTCAAAATGAAATTCCCCTTTCACAATCCAATTTTTACAGTTCCTGGATTGTGTCTTACGAAAAACAATTTGTTTCTTATTAGTTTTCAGCCCAATTACTTTATACATAACATTTGATTTTGTCGCATATGGACACAATATTCAATATCTCGAGCGTTAATAAACTGTCATTATAAGATAAAATTTATTTTAACTGTAAGGGCATAACCCGGTTGCTGCCTTTACATAAAGATTAAGAAGAGTTAACATGCAGATTATTAATAATAATAATAATAATAATAATAATAATAATAATAATAATATAATAATAATAATAATAATAATAATAATATAATAATAATAGTCTGTCTAATTCATAAAAACATTATAAAATTACCTTTAAAACAGGAACATCATAATCAACTCCCGTACTCGAATTTTTGTTTCAACTGCACTTCACTTCAGTATGACCCTTCAATCACTTTATATATTATTTCTACGTTCTACACAGCACGACACCTCACATTCAGAATATAATTACATTACGCATCGCCTCTATAACCCACTATTGTCGCTAAGTCCTCTGTTTTTTAGTAATACCTAAACTATTTCGTAACTGTTGTACGCCTACGAGGAAAGGGTTCAGAGTTTTGCAGGCAATGTTTCCTTTTTTATCGGTCGGCTTGTGAACAAAACTTCCGCGTATGAATATGAACGTTCAATTACCTCTAAATTAAGACAACTACGTATTTTCCATTTCTTCTTCATCTTACTTTTCCCTCCCGAGAGGTTTCCTCTGGGGACCAGCCGTGCGAAACAAGATATCTCGAATGAGTTATCGAGAGCCGCGGCGGCGTAATCGGACACCCTGCCGCTGGCTGAGCCCTCGGGGGGCGACCTGTTGCTTCTCCGCCCGGCATCCCGGGCCACAGCCCCCCCCCCCCGGCCCCACAAAGCGATATGCCAGGGCGCTGTGCTCGGATCTGGCACGCCACACGCCCAGCGGCAAATAATTCCAGAGATAGGGTTCCGCCAGAGAGCAAGAAACGGGGGGGTGCTTCCGGCAAATCATAGTCAACTAAATGTGTTAAATGCGAGACGGGAGCAGGGGAGGAGGGGGCGAGGCCCCTGTTCGCCAGAATATCGGCTAATTCTCTCCTCAACCTTGTTTCGGCCTCTCTAAACTCTGGACGTTTCTGTAATTAACGCTGAGTTCATATTTTTTAATCGGCCATTGATCCAAACGGGAAACGGTCACAGCTGAGGCGCTTTTGTCGCCTCTCTGATCTTTTTGACGTTCATGAAGGAATGGCTAGATCAGAATTTGAATACGCATACCGGCAAAACGAGGATGCTGACGGAGGAGCTAGTAATATCAGGCTTGACGGTAACAAATTAAATAAATTCGAAGGACGAGGAAAACGACTGATTCGGTATAACTCGAGGAAGCTGATTAACAGCATGCGAGAAATACGTAGTTATCTCTAATAATACGCGTGAAGTGCGAACACTAAGATTGACCTAAGATGACGGGTAAAATCTGTTGAGAGTGAGGTGTCATGATGCAGGGGGGTGGGACATTAAACGGGCTGAACTGAGAAGTGAAAGGATTAGCGGCACAAAGGCGTTGACGCAGAGTCGTACGAAGAGGAGTCGTTCGATCAGTGTCCACAACCCGACTTGGGAGAACTCAGTTACAACAAGCCATCGACGGGAGGCTAACAAAAGGAGCGCTGTGGGACAAAGGGATGAAGAAACGCAGAGAACCACTCAGATAGTAGGCACATTTTAATAGCTATGGTAAGGGAGCGGACACTACATTTACTTCTACAATGAGGATTGCGGAGCTGGATATAGCTAATGTAATTAATGGACTATAATGTCAAGGGTAATGCAAAGATAGCGATTTTGGTGTTAGTTGTGACGTGGATGTAATGATAGCGTTGTGTGCTCAATACAACGTATTAACTGAACTATATCTACCTTTCGCTCTTCCTAAATCTTTTCTGTCAGAAAGCAAAACAAGCAAATTACAGATATCTAAATGCATTATTAAACTGGTGGGGCGTGGTATATCGAACCTTTTTTGCAGTGAGATATTGAGTGAGATTGAATTACATACCTAATACTTTTACGTGACGAGACTCGGGCATTTGAGGCTTGCTCTTGCCACCACGCAAATTTATCGCACGGTTCACCATCACCAACTAACAGAGACAAGATTGTATTTTTTGGGCGAGGAAACAGGCGATTTTGAATTTAGCTAAGATGCCGTCATTTAGCTTGAGGATATGTACTTGCTAAGTAAAATCTATACATGTGCCAGCGCTTTCTTCCCTCGACAGGAGGCTTACGAAGATTTTTTCGCCCTAAAAAATCCACGGCTTCGATCGGGTTTCAACCGCCAACTTGTGTATAACAGTCCGATACGCTAACCGCTTTCCTACTATCGCCGCCATGGAATTTGGCTGGGGATAGCAGGCGGAAGGGAAGACGTGAAGTGAGCTAGACGGTGATGAATTGTTGTGAAGTGGTGGCGTTGGAGGTAGCGGCAGGGATGAGCGAGCCGGTGGCAGGAAGCGAAGAGTGTACGGGCGCAGTGATGGAGTGGAGGTAGAAGTGGTGAGCGGAAGGCAAGGAGGTGGCGGAAGAAGAGAGGGAGCTCCAGTATCGAAGACGGCGGTGGCGAGCGCCCGAGTGGCGATTGCTGAGCCGGAGATGGCCAATAAATTATTTGGCATTTGGCGAAATTGCCCTGTTTGCCGCTAGCCTAACGGCGTGCCCTTTTGCCTGAGCCTAGTTCAATTCCGACGTTTATAGAGGAGAGAGATATGTGGTGAAATATGAGGATAATCCCCTTCATTCCGTACCTGACCTGAGCTTTCCTTCGTCATTACAGCTACAAAAAAGAGATTATTCATCGAAGTTTCTACTCTATTTTTGCCACACCGGTATCAACCCGGGGTCACATCACGTAATCTAGTAATCCTGCCCACAAGCTTATCCGGATGGAAATGGTTAAAGAGGAAACGACGGGAGGTGAGATCGTTGGGGCTTGACTCGTGCGAGGCAAACCAATGCCAGGTACGCAGGCGGAGGCGGTTGGGTGGGGGGGGGTAGGGACGGCGGAGCGCTGGGGGGCGGGACGAAGATGGGCGGCGTCCGTGACGGCCGACAAGAACGCGAAAAGCCGTTTGGAGCGAGCGCGGCGAACCGCACCCGGCGAGTAATTTAGCCGGCACGTTTTCGGGAGCACTGTTTTTCTGCGCTCGCCGCGCAGGCCCAGGCGCTTCTGCGCGTTTGCGGCGTGAGACAACGGCCAGCCCAAAGAGGAGGGACCGCGAGGGCTGAGGGGCAAGCAACGCAAGAGGTGAACTCAACGGGGTAAGGATTTGGAATTGAACGGAAGGAGTAACGTAGCGAAATAACGGTGGATTTCGGGACAAGACATACGAAACTAAATGGTGCTACAGAATGGAAGATTTTTTCGCTCTAGGTTGATTCTTATCTCTTTAGTCTAGGCGAATGTCATGAAGTTAAAGGATAAACACAGAGTACAGTGGGCAAAGTTGTATTTACTTTTATACTTGTCTAATTGATTGCATTTTATTTTCGTTTGTAAAATTTTGCTACCATTTATCTTTATAATATTTTCTATATTTTGCTTCTTTAATTTTACTTTCTTCGTATACGTAAGGTATATACGGAGTTAATATATGGGAAGTATAGAAAAGTTATATAAATACTGCTGCGTGGAAAAATTGATTTCGAGATTTCAACGGAAATACAAACGTTATTGGTGCCGTCACCTGATACAGAAAAGTTATTTTGTTTCTTTTCAAATCGCACAGCCGTCCTATCTGTATGTCTTGTGCGGTCTGAACCGTGAGATCTCTAGCGCCTAACCATACTTTCGGATTTTTTTTCCCCAAAATGGATACCACCAATTGATCCCGCTTCGACTTCAAGCACTTCGATTTTGAGAATCATTTTTAAAATTTTGTTCTTTACATTAAGCCAGACCATTATTCAAAATTTCCTCAAAATGTGCTCAGATACTTTTTTAAATGTTTTGAAGATTTGTTAGGTGAACTCAAAAGTTTCACAGATATAACTAGTGAAAATCGTGCCATAATTATATGCGGCATGTTTACTCTAATTTTGCTTTGAGAAATTGTTTAAGAAAATAATGTGGAGAGACATTGTTTTTTTTTTTAGAAAAGTGTGAAAATGTCGCAGAGAGATTCATGTAAAGTACTTCCAAATATTAAAGAATATTATTTTCGAAATCGCGGAATTTTGAGTCGGGTCACATATCACTGCGGAATATTTCAATTTAGAGAACAATTCCTACTGATAATTGTAGGAGCTGGTGTTGCTCACCCACGGACAGATAGATTAACCGAGAGACAGCGGACGGTGCTTTAAATATTGAAATCTTTTTCCTTTTCAGCATTACAGAACTTTTTTTTATATTCATCGGCTATTTTCGATTATTATAGCGGGAAACACTGTTTGTGACAGCAATGGTACAGACATCTTGACGGGTAAGCATCTTGAAAAAATCTTGGAGCCGCTTTTGGGGCCAAATTTTGAAATATTCAGTGATCATTGCAAATCCATACTTTAAAGAATTATTTTCAAAATCCCAAGCCTAGTTGGCTGATCAAGCAAGAGATATCATTTTGGAAAAATCCAGCCAATAGTTGAGGCCACTATGTATGTTTCACAATCAGGGCGTTTCGTATACGTGGGCAGAGAGTCAGGCAGACAGTAGAGCACGGTTAAGAGAACGGACAGGGCCCACACAGGGCGGAACGTGGAAAGGGACGTTAAAAAGAAAACATTTTTCGGTTTTAGGGAGAACTCCAAAACATGTATTTACGTTTAAATCTTGAAATGGATTTCAGAGCAGGTGTATCATAGTATGAAATTCTGTATCCTCACAATATATTAATAAGAATTATTCCTAAAAATTAAAAAAGATAAACAAAAGATATAATAAATTCATTCAAATTGAAAATGTTTCTCAGGAATCATACTACGTAATGGAGGAGTGTAACAATTTCGGAGTACGGGGAATTCACATGCGAACTCTCGCAACACACAAGAGTATTTGACGGTCTAATCAGATTCGGCCCCTCCGACGTTGGACTAATTAAGACTTAAAGAAGCGAATAGGGAAAAGAAGATAAAAAAAGAAAGAAAAAATAACGACAAAAAAAGGAATGAATAAATGAAAATAGATAAATTGATAAGACAAAAGAAAAAAATTTGGAAGAGTAGAAGTTGATATGATGAAATAGAAAGATAAAGAATGACAGCAAGTGAAATGATATATCAAGGGAAAGCGCAAGACAGGCAAAAGAAGAGATAATAAAGCAAAAAACAAAAAAAATACACCTCAAGAAAAAAGAGGTATAAAGATGAAAACGAAAACTAATAAAAAAACGTAGAAGGAAAAAAAAATCAAGTAAGCAGAAAGATAGAAAATATGAAGGAAGACGAGAACAATAATACAGGACGATAAAAATATAGAAAAGAAATAAAGGAAAAAGAAAGACGATACAGAAACTTATCAAATATGAAAAATAGTACTAAATACCCAGGAGAAATAAAATCGAAAAAATATAATATTAAACATCCCAACAAATATTATATTATAAATTTGAAGAAACTGCAACACGATAGAGGAAGTTAGATGAAAAGTTGAAACACATTGACAACCACTTAAAAAAAGAGAATACTACAGTGTGTGGACGATATCACGAGAAAGAAGTTCAAATATAGAGCACACAATTAAAACAATATATTATCGGCATACATAAACCAGCTAACACTACATATCATACGAGACCGCAAAAGTAACAGAGATATACGTAAGTGCAAAGTGGAAAAGCAGAGAGGAAAGGCAGAAAAAGATAGAAAAAGGACAGAGGTGGTTGTCAGGACGAAAGGAAGGTGAACAGTAAGACCGGCGAAAACAGATGAGAAAGAGAGAGAGAGAGATATAGAAGAGAAGAGAAGAGACCGATAGGCAAAAAGAGCAAAAACAGAACAGCGGGGGCAAAGTGGAAGCGAAAAAAAAGAAGAACAAGGAGAGAAGAAGAAAAATAAAGTCGGGCGGGGACGGAAGAGACGCAGCGAAGAGAGGCGGAGAAAGGAGGAACGGGGCGAAGAGAGCGAGAGCGAGAGCGGAAAAGAAATGGCCGAGAGCGGGTGGCCGGGAAACAAAACAGGGCGCCCGCCTATTGTTCCAACTTGTATCCACCTCGACTAGCAAAACCATCGCCGCAAGTGCATTCAAGGGCAGGCCCCCGCCCTCGCCCATTGTTCCCCGGGCGGGTGGCGACGACACCCGGCTCCAACGGCCGCGGAGACGGCGCCCGGCCAAGGAGCGAGGCAGCGACTCTGGTGGCCACATGACGAACTGACGTCACAGATGAAGGTAGATGTATCGACAGTTCGGTTGACGGAGAATTTTCCATCAGGAGAACAGGTTACGTGGATGGCTTCAAGAAGATAATTCAAAATAAGGGGATGATAAGCTGATAGGATTAATAGAAAGGACGAGATGGAACTATTGGACCGCTAAAGTTTGAATTCGTAGGCGTAGTTCTTTAGGGGAACTCTTGGATCAGTTGGGAAATCTGGTTGGGAGGGGGCGATGATCAAGGCGATGTAGCATGTAGGGAAGGATAACACAAGAGAGAAGAAGAGTACAAATTAATGGTGCGATTGAAACAGCTACGTAGGCTGGGTCAGCTTTTGGGAATAAATGCAGTTGAGAAATGTAATATTATACAAATAAAATTAAGAGGATAAATATGGGACATCTGGAATGATTCTGATGGCTGGGAAACGTATGATGTTTGAGAGATGGAAAGACCTACGAAGTCTTGTACGAATAGAATAACTCCAAACAACTGGGTTGGGGCAGTTGTGACGACTGCAGCGGCAATCACAAGCTAAAAACTTTGCGGTGCGGAGACAGTGGCGTTGGTCGTGGAGATGGAGGCGAAGGCGAAGGTGTAGACGGAGGCGAAATCAGGAGCGCAGGCGGTGATGAAGGCGGAGGCGGTGGTGTAGTCTCTGGCGGAGGTTTTATTGA
>BOPP01000042.1:2689389-2704127 GCA_017312745.1 Gryllus bimaculatus
TCTCGGGGAGCTCTTAAGCGCTGCTCCGAGGACACCAATCACCGGTCGGGCGCTGCCGCCGCCGCCTCCGCCGCGGGCTCCCGGGACAGATTTCCACGCGCCGCCGGCGTGGGAGCTGGCTTTGCGACGGCTTGGCCCTAACGCGCCCCTCCCGCTCGACCGGCGCCATTGGTCGCTCGGCGACGAAAAGAATGGATCTGGCTCATCGATTCACATTCGTCATGAGATTCACTTGGGTAAAAAAGTATCATTCTCCCACCGCTGCTGAGCATTTGGGAAATCTACTGGTGTTGATGAAGTTTCACCTCACACATCGCAAGTCTTGAAGTGTGGTAGTAAGAAGTAAACGACGAAGAGATACTATCTTGGTGGTTTGATATGCTGATATTTTGTGGAATATAGTTATTTTCGGAAGGTAATTAAATACGACCATTCATCGAGAAACACTTCTGTTGCGTTTGTTGTAATGACGACTCTCTGAGCCATTCACGGTTTCCGAGTTGTCGATGAAAAAAGGATTACGTCATCATATTCTGCCATTGGCTTTAATTCTGTATTATTATGTGTATATGGTAACTAGAACATTAAGTATAATTGTTTAACTTATTACTTTTTTTCTTTTTTGGTGCTCATTAAATCTTCAATTGTTTAAAAATAATTACGCAGCAGAAAAGAGTTTATTTGGCACTTACACTTGTGTATCGATTTTCATCGTTTAGAGTCATCTGGTAATGTGTTGTAAACTAAAATTCATAAGTTCTTGTGGGTTCATGGTATCTGTGTGTGTGTATATACCTGAACAAACCTCCATGATTCTTAACATGTATCTAATTTTCTACAGCAATTCTCAGACTACAAGAATAGCACAATTTCCTCTTCTTGCAATAGGTCAACAAATCTTCGAGCTCCACCCTGCTACGTTCTCTGAACACCCTCTTAACGTGCATCCGGCATCCTCAAGCACCCCATCAACCACCCACATCAATCCCAGCTCCTCAGCTGGCCATCGCCTTTGAAGCAGCCGCAAAGCACTTCTGTCACGAATCCGCACGTGCGCTTATCACAGCCCTCGCCGACGTTCAGACCTCAAGAGGTCAATATCAGATGAAGCCCAAGAACCCAATCCGGCGTGCACCACTACACCACAACAGACAATCACTTTGACCCCGTGAGATACCATCTCGACCTCGCGAGTTCCCGCGTCGGCCGCGGGGAGCGCGAGCGGATAGGTATCGCCAATTACAGCGTTATGACTACCACCCCGGGCTCTGAATTTACATTTAATGGAGACAAATACGGGATAAATTGTACCACACGGATCGTACGCCCGGCCGCCGCCGCCGCCGGGGCCCGAGCGGGACTGCGCGTGCGCAGGCAACAGTTGAATGGCGACTCGCAAATAAGGCGGGACAAGCTGTCTGCACATTCCTGCCCGCAAACGGAGAGTTCATTATGGAAATGGGGCCCCGCGCGCGTGGCCGGCGCAGTCAGTCAATACGCGACGTGCTGTGTGCGCGTCCGATATGCGATGAGGAAGAGAAGGACCGGGTGGAAATTGGGCTGCGGGACGCCGGTAATACTAGTACTACTCCAACGATGAACTTGGGGAGCTCCAATGATGTTGGTCAAGGAACGTCTGGATTTTTTAAAATAATGTTCGTATCGACTGTTGTTGTGGGAGAGGGAAACGTCTAAAATAATATTTTTTTCGTTTGGGAGAGTGCACGCGCGATGAGTAAGGAAAATAGACGAACTGGAAAAAGTAGAAAAACAAACATGTACAATTAAAAATGCATGACAAACGTGTAATGGTAAAAGGTTATTGTAACAGTGCATAGGTATTGTTTTCATAATAGAAAACAACGTATTTAGTGCTGAATATTTTGAAATGGTTTTAGCTGTGGTTTTAGTGATAGAAGTGCATCCTCTGAAATTTTGTACGCCAAGTAGTGTTAAATATTCAGAACTGATTACCAACATTTTGAAAAATTAGCTCTTCTCAGGTTTGTTCCTACTACAATTTCTATGTAGTGTAATAATTGATTATTAAAAGTATGAAAAGAAAAGCTTGCGAGGACAAATAATGCGTAAAAATTGGTGGGGGTAATCTCGGAATGCAATGGGGTAGGTGAAGATATTGACTTCATCCAATTTCGAAATGCAATTTTCAGATTTTGAAATCAGATTTTTCTTTTTCTATAAAACACATGAATTCTTGGTACTAACATCTATTTCGTTTTAACTGGCATATAATGAAATTGAAACTTCTTGCTTGAAAATAAACAGATGAAAATATTATATCTACTTGTTCGTCACTGATATTGTTGTCTTCGGTAAGGTATCTCACTTCAGTAAGGATACACTTTCTATATAAAAACTAAACTTATCGCAGAATTGAAAGAGGATAGTATTGAACAAGTAGAATGGTGAATAATACACAACATACCTAATCGACGTACAAAGACGCGACGTTGAATATGCCATAAAATACTTTTGAATTATGTGATATTGTTACTATTAATATGAAAACACTTCTCACCGATCCAATATTTCAAGACAGAATGGAACGAATTTGCATTACAGTTTTCATCCCATGTTTCATAGATTTTATAACACAAACGTTACACAGCAGCAGACTTGCTTATTTAGAAATCATAGAATTATTGTTGGTATGATTTAAATGGACTCGACATTGAATAAATACGGTTTTGCATTTAATTTGTGAATTAGATTACACAATTGCACGAAGACTCTGTAACGAACTGATTGTGATATTCATTCTTTATCTTCGTGTTGTCCCTAATGAAATTACTGAATACTGTTTGTCTAATAAAACTACTGAAACTTGTCTCAGCATTGAACACGTACACAGGTCGGAAATGAAGCAATGTCGACTTTTTTCATTCGTTTATAGATTACTTTCCTTTTATTCCACCATCGTTCCTTTCAAAACACTTTTTTGGATCCAATGTTGTTAATGAGAATGAAACAAATCGGCAGAACATGGCTGTTTTAAATCCTCGTTCAACAACTTGCAACAAAAAAAAGAAAGACGTTTATAAACAGCACTCTCGACGGAATAAGGAAAATCGAAAAGTGTGATTAGTTCACGTTGCACGTCGAGTTCGATTCGAGGGGGAAATGCTAATGTCCCTGTCATCCATCACGGCGCAAAATAACTATTTAATCATAGAGTGCTTGTTTACCGCATACGCTATTGATCCCATCCATCAATTGGAACGAGTAATGGACGTTCTGTGTCATTCATCAATTGATGAACTGTTTTTCAGCGAAAGTAATGTTAACAAAGAAAACTTCATAACTGGAATTAACGCTGACAAGGCAAAAAGTAAAAAATCATCTTATGAGAGAATACGTTTTATGATTTTCAAACGGCACAGTGATCTTTTAATAACAATTCAGTCACAAGTCATCAGGTCCTGTAGAACATCATATAATCAATGTACTTTGTTATTAATGAAAATCTCCAAAGAAATCACTTCTCTGATGAGATCAAATATAAGTCACCAATTATCTGTCGCGGCGAATGAGTTGCGTCAATGAAAAAAGTGACCCTATTCCTATTTTGTTGAAAGGATATCATAATTTTTTTTTCAAATGCAGTGACGAGTTGGAGACTGTAAAGTATAAATCCAAAGAATTACTTTTCAGGACGTTGATTAGCATGTTTATGACTCACCACCGATACAAATATAAAGAATGATAATATTGTAATTTTCATAAATCTGAAATCTAGTTTTCAAAATGCAAAAAAGGCTTCTTTGTTTCTCGTTAAATGCTGGTCATCAGTGTAGTTTTATTCGTGTCTCAAAGGTTTGATATTTCAGTCTGAATGTAAAGTAAAAAAATATATACTTAACATTCTTCTTTCGATTTTCAAAAACAGTTTATGAAAATATTGTAAATATTTGGGACTAATGAGTAAAGATAATTTTGAGAGAAAAAATAGTAACTTAATTATCAGTCACTGAAGGTAGATGCATTATTACGTTGTTTTATCGCTTTAATTTCGATTTACATGACTGAACATTTGACAAAACATTAAATTTCAAACTCTTCAGACACACGGGAAGTTTATAAACAACAAGTACCGTATAATATATGTATTGGGTATTAAATTCAACACACATTATTCATTCATGAAAACGCATAGCCGGAATAAACTTATTCCTGCCATCTGAGACATTTCAGCCACCAGCACTTCACTAGCACCTCGTCAAGCATAAAGTTTTCTTCCACAAATTCAAGTCGAATAGATATCCGGGTCACACTGCTCATTCTAGAACGTCATCGCCGTGACAAGAGGATACGCGAAATAGCATAACAAAGAACTACATCTTATTCTAGTTTCCATTCTTAAACCTCTGAACTTCGTTTATTATTTATTGAAAAAAGCCGAGAATAAACATGTTTCTGTCACTGCTGTCATCCGAGACATTTTCATGATCTCCAATACAGTAGGCGACTCCACGCGGTCCAGAAACGAATCACTACGCTAAGACAAAGCGCACTCCTAACACCTAAATCACTTCAACTATCCTACACTTCTCCACCACCGCAGGCCGCCAAGGGATGAGTTCCCTTCTAGCATGCTAATCGCTGCGATGGTTGGGCGCAACTGCGCAATCGGGCAAATGCAGCTTATGCGAAATACCCTAAAACTACACTATAATGAGGCACTGCCTTTTAAATTGAGTACTATATTGTATTATTTTCTCAAACAGTGCCCCAGGAACAAGTCAACTCCTTTCACTGGAGGAACATCAACGATCCTAATTTCGCCAGGCAACAACGCGTTGCCCATGGACACGTTCCCTATCCAGTACGCTTACCGCAGGGACCGCTGGGCACCATTGTGTAGTTTATGTGAAATACCGTAAGAAACTATTTAATAACTAGGTTCTGCCCTTTAAATTGAGCAATATATTGTTCTCTCAAAAATTACCCAAAGACCAAGCAACCTCCTAAAACCCGAGGCACTTCAACCACCCAAAATTTCACCAGACAACCGCTCGCCTCCCGAGAATGATTTCCCTCAAGCATGACAATGGTAGCGATGGCTGAGTGCCAATGAGTAGTTTAGGTAAAATACCCTAAAACAAACTACACATTTTGCCCTGCCCTTTAAATTGAGCAATACATGGATCTCCTCTCAACAATTACATGAAGACCAAGCAACCTCCTAAAACCTGAGGAATTTCAACCATCGAACACTTCACCAGACAACCCCACGCCCCCCAAGAACGAGTTCCCTAAGACGCATGCTAATGGTAGCGATGGCTGGATGCCACTGTGTAGTCTAGGTGAAATACCCTAAGAAACTACTCAATAAGTAGGTTTTGCCTTTTAAATTGAAAAATATATTGTGTTACTTCTCTCAAACATTACCTCAATACCAAGCAATCTGTTAAAATTTGAGGCACTTCAACCATGCAACATTTCACCAGACCACCGCGCGCCGCCCGTGAACGAGTTTCGTATCACGCATGCTAATGATAGTGATGGCTGGGTGCCACTGTATAGTTTAGGTGAAATACCCTAAAAAACTACACTATAATCGGGCTCTGCCTTTTAAATTGAGCAATATATGGTTCTCCTCTTAAACACTACCCAAACACCGATCAACCTCCTAAAACTCGAGACACTTCAACCATCCAACACTTCATCAGACAACCACGCGCCGCCCGAGAACGAGTTCCCTATCACGCATGCTAATGGTAGTGATGGCTGAATGCCACTGTGTAGTTTAGGTGAAATACCACCAAAACTACACTATAATCAGGCTCTGCCCTTTGAATTGAGCAATATATAGTGAGGCACTTCAACCACCCAACACTTCACCAGGCCACCGCGCTCCGCCCAAGAACGAGTTCGCTATCGCGCACGCTAATCGCAGCGATGGCTGGGCGCCACTGTGCAGTCCGGGGCGTCGGCGCTGTCACGACGGGGAATAGGCGACGAGTGCTGCCGGGCGGCGCGGCGATGCTGTGTGGCGACATGGCAGAAGCGGAGCCAGCTCCTTGCTCCCCGCGTGTTTCCGTCAGCGCGCGCGGACATCTCGGCCGAACAACCACGCCCCTCCACACCACGCTACGACGCCTTTGATCGCCTTCTTTGCATGAGGCGTAGGAAGCCAGCGGTCGCCAACCGATTATTTTGGACATATTGCGAACCGAAAAAATTTAACATTTTTCGTTGAAAACTATTGACTCATTAATACAACTTTGCTTTACTACTAATAAAGCCAAAAATACATAAACTTATTACAAACAAACAGAGATAAATTAGGCATAAAATGTAACCGTCATTTACAATAAAAATTCTCTAAATTATAAATTGTTGAAAAATAAAGATTTTTTATAAAGATCAGAATAAAAATTTTTTCTGATCTCTCCACCTCTCTCGCTCTTCCCTATTCCCTCCTGTCTGTGCCCCCTCTCTGTCGGTCTGTTTCTCTCTCTCTCTCTCTCTCTCTCTCTCTCTCTCTCTCTCTCTCTCTCTCTCTCTGACATCTGGTTTGGTTAACCAAAACAATGAAACACTCTTGCCAAGTAACTAAAACTCTTTATAAGTAAAAAAAGTACCCTGTCTTTTCAGATTTATTATAAAGACATTTCAACGTTTTTTATTAACTAAAATGAGGTTAATAATAAATATTTAAATATTTACTAGTTATGATTCTCTGATCAGTAATTTAAAAATATATTTATTTTGTAAATAACACTTATCAGTGATAATTTTTGGGATCTAACATCACGAATTGGTGGTACCAGAAGTCGGGAAGACTGACCACTTACTACTTATGTTGCAAGTAAAGCAAAATAACAAAACATACTGTGTACAAATCCTAAACTTACTGGCATGTCATAACAAATTTTAAGAAATAATGTACCTTCTAAAAGTAAGGTGTATCTCTCAAAGATGTCAAAACACGAGGGATGAGTACCTTACCCATTTCTGTTCGTGTGGGAGGCAGCTAGCACCGTTTTCACCTCTGCTAGATTCGCAACCGCAGCCTTCGAATCCACCTACTGGGACGGCTCCAAACATGTCCACCTCTCGAGGCCCGCGGGAAAGTAGTAGAGAGGAAAAATTGATTATTTACCAATTAAGATCCATAAAAATATCACCGAACTATTAATTTATTTATCTCTATATTTACCGGGACAATCAAAGGAATTAAAAAGATTCGTTTTAGTTTGCGTTACAGTGCTACTCAGTGTTGTACGAAATGTAATGATCATTTCGAAATAGGCATTTGATATTTTTTTCATGGAAATCTTAAATACCGACGTAACAGGAACCATAAGATCTCTCTCAATAATTGAAATGCCATCATTTTTGTGATCTTGATTTAAGTGATTGCAATAAATAAATCTAGGTCCTCTAAAGACACAATCTAAGATATACTAATTTCATAAAAAATCTGCTGTAAAACTATCGTTTTTTTGTTATTTAAGGTCACATCAACATCTAGGTCATTAGCGACCACTACTAGTTTTAACGTTATGGTTACTGTGAAGATGACATGACATGGGGACGACAGGGGGTGAAAGGGCGAACTCAAATACAAACATGCCGAAAGCGGAACTCCAACCCGCGATCGTTCGGTCCAAGATCGCTACGGCACTACTGCCCTAACGATCTTGGACATTTGATCCAATTATTTGATGAATTATTATTATTATTATTATTATTATTATTGTATTTCCCGATTTCCATTTGTTTAAACTGAAAAACTTTTGTACTTTTCCTTCAAGACAACGCGTAATTAGATGCGTAGTCTCTACCCATCCCATTAATTTCCATAGCGGGTGCCAGTCCCGCCTGAGACATGGGTGTATTTGTGTTTGTCTACTTGTGTGTGCCGTTTTATCCCTCACCATCATCATCTCATCGTCTATACCTCCAGGGCTAACAACTTTGGGGGATAAAAAATGGGATTCAGCAAAACTGCTGATTCCTCCCCACACACACTCACACAGAGGGACTTGCACCTACTGCAGCAGGATCAGGATGGACGCGTGGTTAGAGTTGGCCCATACGCGAATAATAATATCGTCGAATATATAATAACGTCGTCACACGAGTTTATCACGTCAACAATAGTTACGTCTTTATTATTGGGGAAGCTGAGGCCGTCAGATCCGCTCTTGAATCCTCTGAACAAATCTATTGCCTCCTCGAATTATAACGACAAAACTAAAGCCCAAACAGCGCGCATTTCATCGTGTCAATTTCCGATTTGCACATCTACCGCTCCTTTATCCCCGTTGCCTTCCGTGCGCCCACCCAGCGCTCCGCGGCACCACCCACCTCCTCGCGTCGCGCGAGCGCCGTCCATCGCAGCGGGCGCCGCGCGTAATTGCAACGTCTCGGGCCGCGACCGCCCGCGAGCGCCTCCGATGAATTACGCGGCAGCCGAAGCATTGGCGCGTGTCGGCGCCGCCGATCGCCTGCGGTCGCCCGCCACCGCCAACGACCACCCGCAACCGCTCAACTCGCGTGGGATACCCGCAGGGCGTTCCTTCCAGCGTGCATCGCGTACTCGTTGAAATGAGATATCCAAGTTTGGGGCGAGTCTCAGTTTTTCGGGAGTCTCAGTTTTTCGGGAGTCTCAGTTTTTCGGGAGTCTCAGTTTTTCGGGAGTCTCAAAAACTTGCGAGTCACCCTTTTGTGCGAGAATGAGTGCGATTTCTTAAGTGCATTCAGTTTTGTATCAGATCTGTGTGAAAGTCAGAACTGAGCGAGTTTCAGATAAGCTCGCGGCCTCATCAACCCTCTCTCTGCCTGCCCACGGCATACTCCATGTACACGCCCCCCCTGCTCTTCCAATCTTTTCCCTCTCACCGGGAATCGTCTGAATGCATCGCCGTGGTCAGTTTCCCTTACCTACGTTTCCCAGCTAATCGCCTTTTACTTTTCGTTTCCTGAAAAGTCACAACCCGACTGCGTCCGTTTAATTCAATCTGGATTTCGTAAGAAGTAAGAAAATGTTCCGCTTCCATTTTTAAAATAGATAGCGCAAATAGAAGTTTCGCATCAGGCCAGAAAAAAACTCGAACACTGTTGAATTTCGTAGCAGGATCTTTAGGACTTTGTATGCTTAGGCAGCAGGGAAAGATGATGCCCTTTATGTTTCACGTTTTGCTTCCACAAACTTGTGTGGTTTCCAACGTTGGTAGTACTCAATAAAGGGCATGAAAATGTTTCTTGAAAACATGTACACGTGGATCAACTATAACTGATCAATATAATACGAAGTACATTACGGTGAACGTGAAAATCAATACTTTCACCGTACAAAAAGTTGACCGCGGCATGCAGTCGCGGTATACGCCCCTCTCACCATCTATTCACCCAAACTACCTACTAACCACTTACCACCAGCGTCTACCACTCACCCTACGTGGACCTCGGCCCGTCCTCTGTCCGCCTCTTCCCTCCTTCGTTGACACTTACACGCTTCTCGTCCACATACCGCCCTCGACCGCCCGCGACCGCCCGCGACCGCCCGCGACCGCGCGCGACCGCCCGCGACCGCGCGCGACCGCCCGCGACCGCTAGAGACCACCAGAGACCACTCGTGCCCTCTCGCGACTGCCCTTGGCCACCTGTGGCCCCCCCCCCGACCGCGACCGACCGCGACCACTCGCAACCGGCCGCGACAGCCCGCAACCGCCTGCGACCACCCGCGACCGCTCGCGACCGACCGCGACCGGCAGCGTCTAACCGCGCTCTCACTAGACCGCCCGCGACTACCTGTGGCCCCCCGCTACTTACACGCTTACACGTTTCTCACTCACACACCGCCCGCGACCGCCCGCGACCGCCCGCGTCCGCCCGTCGCGGCGCCGCCCCCTGGCTCCTCTTCGCTCCGTTCCGCTTTGCTCCTCACTCTCGTGCGCCGAGTGTGTGTCCCGCGCGCATTTACAATTCTAATCTTCGCAGGCCGCACGATTTATGAAATTTATGGAGGGACGGCTTTACTCCGCGTAATCGAGGATTACGGCGCCGTTACACTTGCTGCGCGAGTGGGCGCTCGTTTAAGTAAAATGTAAGTTCGCAGCGCGTCAACCGGAGAAGGACTGGGCGCGCCGCGACGCTTTTAAACGCTTCGCGTGGCACCCACGCGGAAAGGTACATGCTTTCCTTACGTCGCAGGTGACACCCAGAATGCCTCACTCGCGATATATCAAAGGTTAAGTCTAAAACATGCACTGCGGGTATTTCTGGTAATGTTTATCCATAGCAAGGTTGTCACCGTCAAGTTATGTGTAAGATTCTCAGATGATACTACAGTTTCACTTACAAGTTTAAAACTACTAAAATGCGCGACAATGTCTTTGGGGATCCAGATTGCAATGTATTATGACTGCTTAACGACTAAAAGTAATGGATCCAGCAGGGATAGGTTATTTGCTTCAGTGCATTATTTCTCCAAGTGGATCTACGCTGAAAAATATTTTTAGCACAGGTTTATTAAAAACGATGTACGGGGTAAAACATTCACTTCTTCTGTTCAAATTCTGAGTTTTCTTCGAAAGTGAGACAATTCGTTTGAAAAATTGTAAAATACCGCTTTATCATTCAGACATAGTATTTACGGTAAAATACTATATTTCTATATTCTGTATACTATATATCTATATTCCGAAACACTGTATTTCTTACATCCCAATTAAAGTATGTATTTGTGAATTTAAGAGATGAATACCTGAATTATGTTTTTATAATATTGTCATATTCAAGTTCATTTTCTTACGACAATATTAATAATTAGCTGTGGGTTAACAAAATTGAATTGAAATTGAAATTTGATCATATTCACACATCTCCGAACAATTTAAAGCTTATCTCTGTAATTAGACTACAAAGCTATCTCAACGTTCACCTTCTATTACCAATCGCATTGTGGCCCGTTTTATCAGAAATATATTCAATTGCGCCACCGACTGCATTGTTTCGTTTACGGGCCCTCGTGTATAAAAATTTTCCTCAGAAAATGAGATTACGAAACTACAACTCAGTGGTTCTCGACCATCGTGAATAGTTGCATAATCCTCCCCAAGCTTAAGTTGCTAACGTCCAGCTCTGAATACATAATGCCTGAAGATTGCGAATTTTGCAGGCTTTTCCTCAGAATAGACATATTGTAGCTTTACTTAAACCCATTTTAAGTATCCAAACCAAAATATCCTATTTCATAAAGGTAAAGTTAAACCCAAATAATATATTAAATTCGCAAGCTTGTAACAACCCTCCTCGTGGTGAAGTCACGAGTGAAATATCGGATCATGTGGGTAGACATCTTCCTTAGTTCGCATGTCCTTTCCTTGCTGGGTTCACCCAAACCACACAGTCATCATCAACTAACTCTACTGTTTACTTTAAGGGTGTTTTGTGTGAAACATCCAGTACAGATTGCCAGTTAACAGTAATTCCAGTGGCGAAATAACACTGCAAATCAATTAATAGTTTCCATCTGCAAGAATCACACAGTTTTATTCATACTGAAGTCACACCCACTGAAGTCTGCACAATCGAACTTTTACGAATGTCTATGAGGTGTAGGCCATATTTCACAAGTCATTTCCCTTTTGTGTTCACTCAGATAACACACTTAACGCTGTCTTCCGGCAGAAGGCGTCGTTCGCCCTATAATTTCTCCCACATATTTATAGCCGTGAGGAGCGCGCTCAAAAGCTGTTATGCGCGGCAATTGCAAGCCGAGAGCGATCGTGACCAGGCCAATGTTGTCGGACGCCTTCTAAGAACTCTCGTACGCTCAATAGGGTATACAAGTGCCTCCAAAGCGGAATGCGACATGTTTGCGTAATGGAAATCTTGACGAGTTGCCATCGGACATTTGCAAATGGCGAGCAAAAGAACTTTTGGAGGCTTTCGTGCTTTCAATTAGAATGAAAGTGTTTCCTTGAAGATGTCGGACAAAGACCTTCTTGCTGACGAATTGTCTCCTTTAAAGAATTTCTCATTTTTTACATTGTTATAACTTTGTTGTAGTATTGTTTATCATTACTAATCTGTAGGCCATCTGTAGGCCATTGCTGACCACAATACACGATTAACGTGAGTAATTTTTCCAGGATCAGCTTTTCAGGTGTATACCACAGTATGACAAGGTTGTTTCTTCGTGAAGTGTGAATTATGAGATGATGGGATGATGATGATGGGTGAAGAGACAATCACAAATACAAACATGTCTAGCCAGGACTGCAATCTGCATCTTCCTCGGCGCAGACGGAGGCTGCCGCAACCGTTTGCGGCACTGGGCCAACTATTATTATTTATTATTATCGTCACCTTAATTCGCGACTAAACTTGTATCTATCGGACAATTTTAAAATCTACTTCAGATTTCAACCTCTTCTCAAGGAGCAGATCCAGTAACTGTTAGTGTCTTTAGAATACTTCTTGTAAAATATGGGATGTTCCCAATTATGCGAGTGTTGCACTTCCCAGACATCCCGCTTTTTGTAGTGTTATAAATATTCAGAAAAGAATCAAATCTCTTGTAAAAATAATCAAGTCAATGTAAACGTTGTCAGAGATTTGGGCATTCCCAGGCAAATCGTGGCCTTCAACTGAGGTGTGTCAAATGTACCGGACATCATCACTACGCAGAGTGTACCAAATGCGAGTCTTGCACTTCGCAGGCTTCTGAATTGCCTGGGAGATTGGGCAAGTTTTTACATTAATGTTGTGAGGCGAATCTGAGAGCTTCGATAACTATTGGAACGACAAAGACGAAACAACTCATGTTTTTATGCACCACATTCGGCTGATCTTGATTTCCAAACTCTTGTATTTACTACGTTGCACGGCCTCCTTGGTTACAACATTCTCAACGCATGGTATAGCAACATCAAGTAGACAATATTTTTTCCGGCAAACTACGGGTAACAAAATCCAGTCGGTTTTCTGCTATTGTCAGATCAGTGAAAATTTGTTGGTCTTACTTCGTACACAGTACAACAGAGATCACATATTTTGTGAGTGTTCTTACCACTGGGAGTATTGCTTTGAACTTTGAGGAATTTACAGATCTGCTAATAGAAGTAAGTAAAGTTCCTGATGTTCCTTTTTAAATATCCTGATCATGATAGGACTGGGCAAGCTAAGACGATATGATCAAAGGCTTTTATTATTATGATCACATTTCTGGTTCACACGAATACCTGGGTCTCAAGTAACAACGGGCTTCATCGACTTAATGGAAGGAAAATTCACATGAGGTTTCTGCTCTGTTGCGTAGGATGCTGACCAAGTATTCATCGGAAAAGAATAGGAAAAATCGTACACACCACTGCAAAGCAGAGCAGTCAAAGGGAGAACTTACTTCCTGCAGGTGCCACAAATTTTATGATAAACACAACAAACAAATTTCTAGTACCGAGATCCTGTGGGAAGTCTCCCATTCATCGACACGAGTATATGTACGCCATGCATAAGAAGGAAGAAATGTAGGTTCATTAAATTCATTTCAGATAAGTTTAGGTTTCTCTCATGTTTCATTGGATCAACAGTTTAAGTCAAAACTGTTTTCTTACTTGAGAGAACATAAACATTAATTATTAATTTTATTTATTTATTCATTTGTGCATAGAAAATGGTGTATCAACAGACAGGACAATATTTGTGATCTCTCTCAATCTATAGAGCTTCTGGCATTGGAGTAGAAATGTCTAGATGCAGAATAGACAAATGCATGTACGGCATATATCAAGCTGCGGGAGACTTGTGGCTTAGCAATGGAACATATGTAGAAATCAAGGAAATGTAGTTTCTGTATGTTGTTAATTACAATGAAACCTTTAAGCTAATGGTTGTCATGTATGTTTGTCTATGATCGTAAAAAAATGTGTTTCTCTCTGTAAATAAAATGTATGTTAGATTTTTTTAGTATTATAGGCTTGAACACTTTACGTTCGTGTTACAAACTGAATTTGCTCTCATAACTCTCTTTACACTTACTCTTCATAATCGGAAGAAATTCCGGGAACTAGAAAACAATCATAAAATGCGCTTTCTCACAGTCCGAACAACTTAAGGCTAAGAAATTGTTGGTATTGATGGCAATGCAAATATTTGAATAAAATACGCTATTGACACCCAACATTCGTCTTTATTACATTAGAAACTTTCGGTAGCTTAACCGACATCATTAAATTTACTGTTTGGAAGCCTTCCACTAGAATTGTATTAGTAATAGAATTGTTGGTTCCAAGACGGAAGATCTGATGAATGGTCGACTAAGCCATAGAAAGCTACTAATGTAATAAAGAAAAATGCTGGCAATTACCTTTTGTTCAAATACTAAGAAATTGTACCAGTAGATGAAATACTATTAAGCAATCATCATTAAGCATTATTGAATTCTTTTTTTACAATTTTCATCAATATTCTTACCCATTCATTCTCCCTCCTTTCTCTTTCTTCCATTGGATGCTACCTCTAAAACACTACTATATAGGAATTGAGTCTGTCCATCTCGTACAACGTGGAGTGAATGACACAAGTTTTCCGTCCTCCTTTGCCCTCATAATTCTGCTGGTCGAGTCATAGTCATTGTCCTCAGCATCCGTATCCAGGCTCTTACTCGGTGAAGTTGGGTCGTGGACGAACTGACCTGGCCGGACTTCGCCGCCGCCCCCGCCCCCCGGCGCCGCCGCCGCCACCAGCACCGCCGCCCCCGC
>BOPP01000042.1:2704152-2729457 GCA_017312745.1 Gryllus bimaculatus
GAGAAGATGATGGTTAGTATCTCACGTATGAACCTCCACTAACTCATACATCTCTCTCGCTCTTCCCTATTTCTCCTGTCTGTGCCCATCTTAAATCATTGGTCTGTGCACTCGCTCTGCGCTTTCCGCTGTGTTCCTCTGAACTCGCATTCATCATACACTCTCACTGTCTTTTAACAAACTATCCTCGGTCCCTCTCTGGCCATCCTTGCTTTGACACTGTGTGTTCTAGGGTAGTGAATCCCAAACACAATGGATACACACTTCTCCCAAGTAACTACTACTTTTTGTATACAGACAATAAAGTAAACTTATTAAAAAATGCTCTACCCGTCATTGTTGTTGTGACGCGCTGAGCAAACTCCGTTCTTTGCGATGAACTATTATTTTATGAGTTCCTTTTAAAACAAGACAATTTCTGGGTTGATTTATAATCCAGCTAAAAAATTACACCTGCCTTGTAGTCAATTTAATAAATTATTCCCTTTTAACACTAATAGCTATACCTTTAGACTGCGGAATTCCCTGATCCTGTACTTTCTAGCTTATGTCGCCAAAGAAGGGAGTTCTTTCCTGGCTCCTCCGCTGATCAAGTTGAGCTCTAATGTCACACAAAATAATATTTATTTTGTAAATAAACTTATATAGTGATATTTTTGGGGAAATCTACATCGAATTAGTGGTACCCGCTCCCCTCAGAAGCTCCGGGAAGAACCCTGACCACGCTCTCATAAACTATCTTAGGCTGGTCTGCGGCATGTCAAGGCGGCTGCAGTAAGATCCACGAAAAGCAGTATGTTAACCTGGGTACAAATCCTAAACTTAACTGGCATGTTCTAAAAGTTTTAAGAAGTCATGTGCGTAACCTACTCTGCTTGGGCTAAAACTAAATAGAATGTGCTTATCGCGCCAACTTGATGACCTATGTACTTAAACCAAGTACGAAGGACGGATGCAGTTCCCTTGCACTTTGTTTCCGTACGTTATCTTAATTTCAGATGTGAAGTATGCGGAGGCTCGAGCCTGGCGTACCCACATTCGCGAGGTGGCAGCTCTCGTTTGTCCTTCAGACCCTCCTGCTCTTTAGCCATGACCGCAGACCTCCTGCAGCCTCATCTTCGACTGACTTGCTACCCCACCTACTGGGACGGCTCAACATGTCCACCGTCCCGAAGGCCTGCTGGAAAGTATAGAGCAGGGAAAATTGGGAGTATATTTGTCAGTGCTGCAAGAATTGCACTCGCAAAGATGTGGCCCTGACTAAAAAAATAATCCACTACCAGACTATTAAATTTATTTATCTACTAGCCTTATCTTCTTACCCGTCCAATTCTCGTCGCTGAGTCGAATTTCTCGGGTACAATCAGATAATGGAAAATTACGAAAGCGCGCAACCTGAATTGCTGCCTCTTTTAGAATAATTTTCTGCGCCGTTAACGGCTAGTAACTAACTCGTCTAGATGTTATTACGAAATTGTATCTATCCGATTATTCCGAACTGGCACATTTGATATGTTGTGCTGTGTTGTACAGCAATATCGGTAAAGCATCCGTTTATAGTTCTCCGCCTACATGATGCATCCTTGTCCGCACTCACGACGGCGAGACTGACTAGAGGAGCCATCTCTTTATCATAAATTGTCATATGGTGCAAGATCGATTCCTGAGTGGATCTTGATTCCTACAGATAGCTGAATATGCCAATTATACCGAACTTAGATTCTATGGTCTCCCACTAAAGGCGAGACCCTGCTGTCATCTGGTTTAAGATCTATACCTATTTCATAAGTGCCTTGGTAAAATATACTATCTCCCTGAATTTCAGAGTGCTTTTGTATCAGTTGTTCTGACTTTTGCTATACGCGGCACTCAACCATCATGACGCGTTCAATCTTAGACATGTTCCGGTGCAGGCATCGACTGAGTTCTTCATGACCTAGTTAGTTTATAACTGTTGGGAACGCAAGTTGTCCAGACCTTGGCCAGTGAAAGTTAGAGACTTATGGCATAATTGATGGTTAAAATGAGAGGCGTCTGCACGAGACCTATACTCCATCAAAGATATTGGACTCAACCAACATTGAACAGTCCAAAGTGCCGCCACATCCATCACCACTCCTCCAAGTTGGAACTCTGCTTCTGGATTTCGATTAGCGCCACAACGTACCGTGCTCGAGTTGATCCGTTACGATTAAATTCATGACACAGTCTCTTCAAAAGTAATGGACCTGTCTAATCAGCTACCCACTCTTTAGTACAACAGAAATTCTTTTTGGGCAGAATCTCCTTATCGTATATGATCATCAGGATTAATATTTAGTTTCGTGGATATTTTTTTATCATTGTATTCGTTGAACAATTGTCCGTATTAACTTTCACTTGGACTATTGAATACTTTATAAATCTCATTATTCCATATTAGTCTAGCTTTATATTATCTTGATGATTCGGCATAATTTCTAGGTTACCTCTCTCTTTCAGACTCTTCCATTTTTTGCCCTTTAAAACTATGGTAAAAGACGACGCGTTTTGCACTATTTTATTTCCTGATTGTAGAGAGCAGAAAGGCGAGAGAACCTTAAATGCGTTAGAGATTCTGCTAACACCCATCCCCATTAATTTCCATAGCGGGGCCAGTCCGCTGAGGCATAGGTGTATTTGTGTTGTCTATTTGTGTGTGGCCGTTTTAATCCTCGCCATCTATCCGACTCTCCTTGTATTGTCTATACCGTCGAATATGTCTGTGAAATTGACATACTTTTGGGGGGATAAAAATCGGGATGTCAGAGATCAAATATTTCAGCAGCTACGAATCATTTCCTAGCCCCAACTAGCCGTACATCTAGATCTCAGTAGGCGCTTCGTTTTTCGTCGCATACACCTAACACGAGTGTCACAGATAAGGATCTAGGGGAAATTTGGATAATCGCACCTGAGTCTTTGAAGAAATCGTGCTTCACTCAACTCGAGGAACTAGCAAGTTATATCATAAGACTTCACATAGTCGCCTGTGTATTCACAATAATAATAACAATAGTTATTTACGTCTTTATACGTCATCCACACCTGCTTGCTATTATCTCTTGAGTTTTTCACCGTTAATTAGAGTAACGCTCAGCCGGTCTCTATGGTACATGGCCGTTCGGAACCGTCTCTTGTCCGAGACGCGTCGACTCTCGTCCCGGTTCGCTCATTTCGCGTCTCGGCACTCCCGCCTCTTGAACCCTCTGAACCCGTATCCTAGAGTTGTTTCTCCGCTATTTCCTCTCATCGAATTCGCACGTGTCAGGACTAAAGCCCAACCAGCCTCGCTCGCACTTCTTCATCTGCGTTTGTGACAATTTTCCCCGTTAATGTTTGCACTTGATATATCGCCTTGTTCCACTATTATAATTCCTCCTCGCTCCTCGCCGTTCACATCGATGGCGGATGCCTCCCTCACTCATCAATTTTCTATGAACCAGCTGCTAAAGTTCTCGCACGGCGCACCGCTTCGCTGACACCTTCTCTCTGCAGTCGTTCAGCTCGTCGGAGACGCCCAGACCTGATCCTCATCACACTGTTTAGCGGGCGCCGCGCTGCCTGAATCTTCTGGACTAAGTAGAGTCCTTCCGGGGCAATTGAGACCAACCGCCACAGTCGCAGAGCGTACCTAGCACCGAGATGAACTATAAAAATTCATTACGCGCGGCCGGCCGCACGAGTATTTCCTGGCGCGTGTCGCAGGTCTGTGTCGCACAGTGCTCAAGGCAATCCGCCCGGGTCGGCTCCGCCCGCCACCTCGGCGCAACCGCAGCTCCTTACCTGCAACCGCTCAAACTCTGCTCCTTAGCTTGGCGTCTGTCTTCAGGGCGCCCTTTCCGTCGTCCTGTACCTGGCCGGTTGTTAGGTAGATAGGCTTGAGTGCCAGGGGCTCGCAGAGATTGTCCAATTCGGCTCTCGTGGCGTTTGGTAGGTCGCATAAATTTATGTCTCTTATTTGGTGCCGAGCACTTCCGCCCCACCCGCACTTGCCGGTTTTGTGCGCAGTACGCCAGTTTCCACTGTTGTCAGAGCCTGCAGTACCTTGTAATGTACGGCGCTTGTCCAATAAGTTGTTAAATTGTGTCGCACGTAAGAGATGTCGTCTCTTACGTTAGATGTTTGAGTTGCGTACGGTGCGCCATCTCAGAGTGACTGGTTATAGTTGTTGGCGATGTGTGCTATTTCTTGAGTGCGACGTCTCCGCCCACCTGTTGGTAGTATTGTCGTGCGAGTATGTCCCACGCTAGTTGTCGTGCAAGAGTGCCCTAATGTTTATATTTTGGTGTGATCTATCCTCCTCCCCCGTGGGATACGTTTACCTGCTGGGCCTTACCAATAATTGTCTATTAGTTGGTGGGCACTGATCCTGCCTCCCCGTGAATTCGATTATCGTTTGTGAGAGTGGCTGTTTTGGTGGCGGACGCTCCAGCCCAGTTTTTGTGGCGAGTGTCAGAATTTTTTTGTGTAGGCCGAGTCTGTTGTGCGAGTGTTTTTTCGTAGCGAGTGTCAGTTTTGTGCGAAGTGTTTGTTAGTGTTTGGTGCGCAGTTGCGCGTCAGTTCCCTTTGTGCGAGTGTCAGCTTGTTGTGTAGCGATTCAGGTAGTTCCAACGTGTTTGTCCTGCGAGTAGCTTCAGTTTTGTGCAGTATGTGTCAATTTTTGGGCGAGATGTCAAGTTGTTTGTGTGGTGGGCGAGTGTCAGTTTTGGCAAGCGCAGTCTCTCTGGCTCTCTTTCGGGCATACGTCTGGCGCAAGTCGTTTGAGGGGCATGCGCTTCTCACCGAATTTATTTAGAATGCCGATAATATGTTGTGCTCGTGGTTGGGCGAGTCTCCAACCTCATTTCCTGTGCCTGCCCCGTGGGGGATTAGCTGCCACTCTTCACTCTGTCGCGCGCGAGATCCCTCAACTTTGGGACAGAATGTCACTGTCCCAGTTATTTTCGTGCGCTGTGACGTACGATTGATCTAAAATCCCTTTCGCAAGTCAGCACTTCCTTGTGCCAGTACTCAGAGTCACGAACGTAGCTCTTTCAGTTGTTATATATAAAGTATCTATGCGACTCTGAAAAGATAAAGTAAGCAGACAAATACATGCAAAGGCTAGGAGTATCGTTCCTATAATAGATAACTATCACTAGTACATACCCGCGGAGTCTACGACTATCGAACCTCTCTATACTTCAGCGTCCCCAGCCGTTAGCACTCTCGCGGCAAGCGACTCCACAACGACACGAATTGAAGCACTGGGCTCTTCTTAGATGTGATCTTGTGGTGGCCTTCTCCCGCACACTTCCTATTGGGGCTTTGATATGAAGCGCGCGACTCATGAAAATGGCACTATATATGCCCTCCGTATGCTCACGGTTCGTCCGTGTAACCTCGTCAACGCTGGACACACACAGGTACGCCGTTCTGGCGCCCACTCCCCCAGATCTGGCTGACCCCTTTTCCTTTTGCGGTTTCGTGAAATAAGTCAAATAACCAGACGCGTCCGTTAATTCAACTGTGGATTTCGTAAGAAGTGTATAGAACACCTTGTCGATCGTGCCAGGCGCATGCTCGAATCCCTCTCACATTCTTTTTAACGATATTGATAGAGAAGCTCGGGCGATAGAACTCCGGGAAGGATCTTCCGCACAGGCCCAGACCACAATACATATAACTTACCGACACATCGGAGCACTGGTTGCCACAATCTCTAGGCGTCGCATGTAGCCGGATCTTGTAGGAACTTTGTATGGTTAGGACAGGCAGCGTGGAACACGACGGAGTGCATGCCCCAGGAACCATTATATAGTACGTGCTGTGGCTCTTCCAGTCGTCAATCTTAGATTAGTGACCTCTACACCAATGTCCTTTGGGCGAGTGTCCTGGGCTCGCTTATCATAGAACACGTTCTGCGGTCTAGGCGAGTCACCTCAAGTCAGTGTTATATGTGGGCAATAGCAAAACTGCTCGTTTCTTGAAAACAATGTACACGTTGGACATCACTATAATTGATCAATTATAATACGTAGAGTACATTACGGTGATCGTGAAAAATCAATACTTTCACTTAAGAAGAAACCACGATGCGGTCGGGAGTAAGTAAACCGGCGTAGAAAAAGTTTGACGCGCGGGATGCAGTCGCGGTATACACCCTCTCACTATCTATTCACCACCTACTTACCACCACTAACCATTCAGCGTTCTTGGCACGAGATCTTCTCGCCACCCCTGATCCGTTGGCAGAAAATCGCGCTACCGCTGGCCACTTGGCCGCTACGCACCACATCCTCTCGTCTCTTATATTCGTTACGCGCGAGGCCCATCAACCGCGATCTACTTCCCGCATCACACCGTCACCACCCGGTCCACGACCGCCCCAGCGAGCTTTGGCTCATACGCGACACAGTGAAAAAGCTTCTATAGCCCGCGAGCCGGAAGACACACAAAAGCCTTCGTGTACTCACCCGTGTCCCGCGCTCACGCGTTCTTGGCCCCTTTACGCGGACAGAACCCTACTGTCGGGCCCGAGGACCGCAGACTGCCATGCCCAAGCGTCCCGATAGCCCCAGCGACACCCGAGGCTCACGGCGGCCTAACTAAACGTTCGACTTGCACCCGATTACTTTTAAGTAGAAAACACATGTAATTACAGCTTCTAATACTCCGCGTCACCTCTTCTAGACTAAGCACGACCACCGCCATCCGCGCACCCGCCTGCGAACCCCCCGCCCATCCCATGCCCCGCACCGCCAGCGACCCGGCCAGCGAACCGCACGCAAGCGCGCACCCGCGCCAAGCGTCGACTCCCCCGAGCCCTAGGCAGTAGCTCGGCACAAGGCCACAGCTGAGGCCGGCGACGCTGCCAAGCCTAACGAAAACGGCCGCCAGATGAGACCGCTCTGGCCGACGTGTATCCCGCCAGTTGTACCTTTCCGCATTTCCTTCAGCTGACCTATCCGCCGCCAATGTCAACGTACAAGGGCCAGATTAACGAGTCGCACTCACACAGCAGACCCCGCAGCGACCGCCAGCGACAGCGCACAGCGACGAGGCGAGCGACCAAGACATGCACTCGTAAGTCAAAGTCTCAGTGCGAGGACCGGCAAGCGAAGCCAACACCATGCTCGAAGCGTACACCGCTTTTTCTGAATAGTCGAATATTTGGCCTAGCTACTCATACGAACCTCGTCCGAGTCCCGCGCTCTCAGTTCCGCAGAGAGTTACCTAGACTAGTGCTCCCAGTGATCCCACAGGAATTAACTCGGTACGCAATCTGTTAGGTCCAGGGAAAGCCTCGTCAGGATTGTATACCGCTGATTCGCCTACTGAACTGAGCCACCACTTTAGCGCAACAATTGCCCCTTTTTCGCGTGCGCACAGTCTTTTCGACAGGACCCATGCTGACAACCTCCTACGACCCACGCAACGGCTGTCGTTTTCACGCACGATATTCCTGTCATTCCCTGTACGTCATACAACCAAGCCCGCTAGATACAGCTACTACATTACTCCTTGTCTGCAGAACGCGGGAGACCGGTGGCTTGCGAGCCGTCAATGACCCAAACCTGAGTTGTGCACCACTGCAGTTGCCCTGACGGCGAGAGGATCCAACAGATTCGAGTCCCGAGCTCGTGGCCAGGCGGCTCTCTGAGACCCTAGCCCTTCTGTCTCGGCAGTCCCTTATGTATCTGAATTCTGTCCGCTTGCCGGGTCTCGGTTATGGCAGTTACTCTTTCTTCCACGCTCTCGCGTCCGGCTGCTTCGTGTGCGCAGGGTGTTGTTGGTTCCGCGCGCATTTACAATTCTAATTTTCCGCCAGTGCGCACTGATATTTTTATTGCAGATAGTTTTTTTTATGTGAGGACTCGCACGGTATCGCCTAACATTTAAGGTCCCGACGATTAAGCCTGGAGGCTGCCTCTACAGAACGCGGCCGCCCGATCGTAGCACTGCGCTGCGGCAGAATCGTGTGCGCGTTCCGATCTGTTTATTACGTAAAGTCGAGTTAAAGTTCTTTCCTGCTCGAGTAACGCATGTACACATACCACTAATCATGCTTAACACTCGCGCGAGACAAGGTACTGTCGGGACAGCGCCAGGTTCGCAGAGAACGTCCATTCCAGGACACGTCACGTCGCGAGTGTCCCGTTCGGCACTCGTCGGGAGAATACACTGAGTTTCGGTGCTGATAGCGTTCAGCTCCCCTAAGCTGACGGAACGATCAGGGACCATCCCGGATATCATAGATGCGCGTCCAGTCTAGCCAGGGCGAACGCGCGTCAATCGGCGAAAATCCAAATCGTCACGCGTCTCAAGGAGGGAAAAGTTACAATGACGACCACTCGTCACAACTGCTTATGTGGACGATCATCTGAGAATGAAAAGTTCTTGGTTAATAAATTTGACCCATGACGGCCCCACGTGTAGACACTAATAAATAATCAATAACGCAATGATTGAGTTCTCGACATGAGTTTAAATGTGTTGAAATGACGGTTGAGTCATATGACGTCCAAGTGAATAAAAAAACTGTCATGTCCTTTCACCTTCAAAACCGAACGCGCTAGTCCTCATGATCTAACACATACGCTTCACGCTATCACAAAGCTACCCAGTATATCCGATATCGCCAGCGAGAGACCACAATTTGTTGAGAGTAAAATATAAATACGCCCCACGCGTGCTCGCACACTCGCGGTGAGAGGTCGTCACTGCGGTGTACAGAGGCCCGAGAAAGGTCTAGGAAATCTTAATGGAGATCCACGCCAAGGGGGCGACATTGGTGCGCTCGTTGATTTGCATCCGAGAGTGAAGGGTTCTGGATCCTCTCTCGCCAGACTGTGGGTCAGTTTTCGAGCAAGGGCGGCGGGGCCAAACATAGTTTGAAATTTTATAGATAGAGCACAGAAGCGGCGCTGGTTTAGTTGTTATACTGCATTGCTAGGCGGGCGCGGATTAGAGAGGGGTGTCCACGTTTGCATATCATCGTTTTCAAATTCTCCGTCCGTCTGCTAGTGTTCGCTTTTAGTGTAAACAGTGGGGAGTACACAAGACTCGTTTGAACGAGGAAGTTTGTTGTGTAGAGTATGTAGCCGCGTATACTTTAAGGTTGTCAGGACGGTGAGGAGTTCTGTGTAAGAGAGATCTGATAGTCACCAATATGTTATAGATCTAATGAACGTTTGCTAAGTGTTGCTCTGTAATACTGCTCGCGAAAGTTGGATGAGAAGTGAGACTACGTGTAAATTTTTCGTGAAAAATAATGCGCGACGTGGTGTTGTCTCACTAATAAATGACAGTCGGGAAATTATAAGAAGTATATGTTAATTTGTGAATTAGAACAGGCACGAGTAGGGTAAGAGAATGATCAAATCGCAAGATGTCAGATGTTGTGAATTTCTGGTTTTGAGTGATAAGTCATATTGTCCTTGGTCATACCAATGCAAACGTGAATTATTCTTTCGGAGCTCTCGTTGTATGCCCGAAGAGATCAAACTTGATAGTGAATGATTTCGAGTTTGGCGATCGGTGGGGTTAACATAAAAATTGAAGTGTTATGGAAATTGGAAATTTGATAATTCGCTAACAATGTCAGTTCACCGAGGAGCAAATGTAATAAGCGCGTCATCTAACGCGGTGTAATGTAAGTCTTAGCACCTCTACAAACCTGAATGCTTTACTCCTCGAGATCGACATAACCTCATATTGTACCTTGATATGAGAGGAGATTTCACTTTCTTGCTATGTAGAGAGACGCACGATGCTGTTTATTTAAGTAAGCACATTATATTCAATTGCGCCACGAACAGTGGGTATTCGATAACTTTGATTACGTAGTGTCGGTTAGAACTGTCCAGATTGTCTATCGTCACCACATAAATTTATCCTCAGGACAGAGCATAGAACGGCACTGAACCACGGACCTCAAAGATCACCATATGTACATATTGTCTAAGGTGTTGGTTCTCTCCTGCGCAGACGCCACTCTTTTTGCGTTAGAAATATGATCTCGAGCATAATCCTCCCACCCAAGCTTAAGTTGCTTGCTCATGTTCCAGTGCTCTCTTGAAATACCGAAGAAATAGACCCTAGAATGCACTCGATTGAATGAGAATTTAATTAGTATTGCTCTCTAAGGCTTTCCCTCTCAGATATGGAACATATATTCGTAGCTTTACCCAATAACTTCCACTCAGTTTATATAAGTGATTCACTGTCAATCCTCAACGACCAGTTCATCATCTACCCGTTTCTACAAGACACGCATGTACAATAATGCACTTAAAGGACTCAACCACTCCAACGGTAATTTAATTGTCATTCTGACAACCATTCTGCAATGTCATTCTGTTAACAACCAACTCCTCGTGGTGAGCTGTGCTACCCGTAGAGATTGCAGTTATCGATCCTGTGGGTAGACATCACCTTCCTTAGTTCGCGATGTCCTTTCTTGCTGGGTTTCACCGCCCAGTACAAAACTCACGCACCATCCATACAACTAACTCTACTGTTTACTTTAGAGGGGTGTTTTGGTGTGAACCATCCAGTAACAGGATTGCCATTAACAGTAATGCCCCTGAGTTGGACGATAACTGTACCACGCCTGGCATAATATGCTCAGGTTTACACTCGATTCTGCCAAAGCCGCAGTATCACGCACAGAAAGTTCTCATTCACTGTACTCAGCAAGTCACACCCAGCGCATGTCCTTGACTAACATCGATTTGAACTTTTTCCCAGCAATGTCTATGAGGTGTAGGGCCTCTTTCAGCAATGTCATTTCCCATTTGGGTGTTCACTCGCAGGTAATTAAAGACAGCTACTCATAACGCTGTCTTCCCGGCAGAAGGCGTCGTTCGCCCTGCCAGTAGATATAATCTCGTTCTCAACCCCACATATTTATGCCGTGAGGAGCGCGCGTCAAAAGCTGTTGTGGCGCGGCAATTGCAAGCCGAGAGCCGAATTCGTGACGAGACAATGTTTGTGGACGCCCTTCTATAAGACTGCCGTAGTCACTATAATTAAGTGTCGGTCACCTATACAAGTTCCTGCCGAATGCTGGATCACCATGCGACATGTTTTGGCGTGATAATAATCGGTCGACACACACTCTTGAACGAGTGCCACGACTCTTGCAGATATGGCGTAGCTCAAAAAGCGATACCTCTACCTAGAGACCAGGTTTCATTAATGTCGTGCACTGTTCCATTAGGACGCCGTGATTTAATCGTTTTCCCTTGCACAAGCATGTCGGCCGATGAGAACTTCATATTGCGTGACGACCAATTGTCTCCTTTAAAGAAAATTCTTATTTTTTACATTGTTTATTTTGTTGTAGTTTGTTTATCATTACTAATGGTAGGTGATTCAAATCGTGTAGGCCCAAGACCGCCTGACCAGCCATAAGATATACCGACCGCACTAAACGTGAAGTAATTTTTCCCAGGATCAGCTTTTCAGGTGTATACCACAGTATGACAAGGTGCCTGTGTATTTTAACTTTCGGTTGACACGCTGTGGCCTGTTGATTATACGTTCACCGAGATGCATGGCGATGATGGACATAGAGGTATTTGACAACCGGTCACACCAAATACAAAAGTCGTAGACCAACTAGCGACCGATCAATCCTGCATCTTCCTCGGCGCAGACGAGGCTGCGGCTCATTATGCGTGCAGTTACCCTACCAGGGTCCATACCTCACGTCCTACTATTGACCTACTATTATCCATCGTCAGTCCACCCGCTTCAATATAATAGCCCCGAGCTTCACAACAACTCTCTGTAATTACTTTATCGCGAATTTTTCACTAATCTACTTCCCAGATTTCAACCCCTCTTCTGACAGAGAGCAATGCAACCTCACGTTCAACCCTGTTAATGGCCATTCATATTACGAATTACCTATTCGATGCTACAAAACTAGGGTGATGTTCTCCCGCTAATTATTGACCTGAGTGTTGCACACTTCCCTCAGTGACACTCTCCCCGCACTATATTTGATAGGTCGTATAATAATCCACCAGGACGTCAATTCCCCAGGAAAAGAATCAACAACTCTCTTGTAAAGATCACATATCAGTCAATCCTCCGTATAAAACACGTCTCGTCAGACGACTATATGAGTCGCAACTCCCTGTCTCAGACCGTGTCCATGGAAATGGCTTCAACTGAGGTGTGTCAAATGTACCGCGAGTATCTATCATAACAAACGATAATCAACCGCTCCGACTAGTGTAGCATAAATGCGCAGTCTGACTATTGCCAGCAGCTGCTTCTGAATTGCTGGGGCGATTGGGCAAGCCATAAATGCTGTCGTTCACCTTTACATTAATGGCTACATGAGAATCTCGCCGTGTATGTCCAGCACGATAAGCTATTACGTATCGTTCAGCGCACACGAACAAAGACGAAACAGACCTACATGTAATTTTATATGCACCACATTCGGTTCTGATGCCATGATGGAATACCTCCGTATGTATTCACCTATCATAATCACGTCGGTTCCGTTTCGAACGGACCTATGGACTTATGGTGTTCCTGTCAACATTCTCCAAAATAATCATCGCATGGTTATAGACTCCATGATAAATGGCACCCAATTCATACCAACGTTTAGTAAACTCACAATCGCATTTTTACTCACCGGTTGTCATAACAAACCACTTCAACCGGGTAATCAAAATAACCAAGTCTGATTCACTATTCATCCCGTTGTACTAATTTGTCAGATTCAGTGTACGAAAATCCTTAGCTCTGGGTTCTTTATTAATCACCAGTATTCGATCCAGGTCTAGATCAACAGAGACTTACATATTTTGTCGGAGTGTATATTTACTTTGAGCCGGCAAAGAACGCCAGGCCAGTGGTCTCGTCGGACTCTGCGCACGACATTTACAGTCAGTGTTTATACTGCGATGGTAGTAAAGTTCTCCTGATGTTCCTTTTTTAAACTCACTCGCTGAACACTGGATCGACAGCGTGACCTTTTTGCAGACCTTGAGAGGCGCTCATAGCGACCGGGAAAGACTATCGAAATCAGTATCTAGGAAGGTCTTATGTATTAATGTAATGATAATTTCCTATGTCGGTATGCACGCTGCTGGACGAACTGTGGAAAACCGCTCAGTGGGTCCTTCAAAGGTAAGAGGACCAATCAGGGCTTTCCATCGATTTGCATATGCTATGGATAAACTACGGGTACACACCAATATGGTCGACTATTGAGGTTGAATGTTGTGCTCGCGATGTGGTGGCGTGAGTAAACTCTGAGCAAACGAGAGGTAATGTCTATGTTAGTGGAAAAGAGTATATTGATGTGTAACAATCAGAGTTTACGCGACTTCAATGTTCGGAGATCCGCACTGATTTCAAAAACATGCCACGTCCCAGAATGGAACCGGTTAGCAGGTAGTTTGGCGAAAGATCTGAACGTCCAACTCCGTCAGTATTGGTGATGATTTTTAGACAGCAAGCTAGTAGCCTCCTATATAGGAAGAAAGTATGATAATCATTTACTTGCTGCCCTGGAGCAAAGTGACCTTTTGTTTTATCACATATTAATGCATTGTCTCCTGCGTTCCGCATATTATTCTTACATGATATTGTGCCACATTATTATACAGTTTTATATTTTTATGATTATTATGTTCTACATTCCACAGAAATCACTAAATTACTACTGTATCTTTAATGTGAGTAAGATCAGCTTGAATGGGGTAAAAGTATTCGTGTTCACAAATCTCCGGACTTTCAGATTTTTCTTACGACCATTTCTTATTTTGTTGTCTGATTCATGGTTACATAAGTCCACGAACGGAACAAAAATAAATGTATCGTTCAATAGGGTCGGAAACACCATTGACCTGACCATAATATCGCAGGACACGACAATTTTAGACGAAAGGGGATCGTCCTCATTGATTAAAGATATTTTGTCAACTCGTTTTCTAGCAATATTAAGCGTTTAGTTTCTTATTTACATCCTGCTAATCAAAGGAATAGAAACTACGTTACGTTTGATAAATTTGCCAAATAATATGAAACTAGCTTTCACAGGAATTTGATTCAAGGTCGTACCGAGATACATCTGAGTGTTATATCATTGTCGCATACAACAGCAAGAGACTAGTTTGTCATAAAGGTTGAAGCATTACTTCGCTGTGTGTTATCCCGTTACCTTGAGGGGGAATCACATAACCCTGTTGTAAATCGTATACGTAAATAAGTTTATTTTATTCATTCTATTTTGCATGGACCTTTGTGCATAAGAAAATGGTGTAATGGCAAACACTCGATGATCTGTCGATCTGAACACTTCTGAAAAACTAAAAATTTTGTGAATCATAGTTTCTTGTCATCTATAGAGCGTTTTTGTGGCTATTTGGTAAGTGTACACATGGTCAAGAATGAATGAAAATCATTTCCTCAATGCATATCAGTGCTCCCAATTGTACTGCTATTGAAATAGTTGGCATAGATATTAGAAAGACATGACGGGAGACAATAGTTATGGTATTAGCAGTGAGAGAAATGCACCTAAATGACTACGGCATAACAAGAGAATAATTGTAGACCTTGTATATGTTGTAAACATATATGTCTTCACATAGACACATTACGAACACTATATAAACGCTAATTGGCTTGTCAATAGCCTGAGGTTCTGCATGAATTTTGCGTGCAAATTGTATCGTAAAATAAATAAACAAATTTGTTTGTTTTTCATCCATTCTATAGTGAAATACCTTGTATCTATAAACATTGGTAATGTATAAAAAGTCATCATCATTTTATGATATTATTTGTAAATATCTTATTGTTCTGGCCTTGTATTCCCAAATTTGGGCTAGGTTTTTTTTTAGTGTCCAGCTTACGTACTTGCTTTACATTCTTTTGGCCGCTTCGTAATATTATAGTACACTCGTTACTCTACGTAATACTCTATTCCGCGATTGACCTAATCTTAACGAAATCTCTGTGATTTAATTTTTCAACTTACTTATCTCGTGTCTCGTCAACGTGTAGTTACCGCAGAGATATTTATAGAAGAACATTTCTCCTAGATCTATTGCACTAGAAAAAACACCTGATTCAAAAGTCATAGAAAAATGCTGCTTCTATATTCCATAATGAATCCTCATAGAACAATAACTAAAGGTCATTAATGAAATATTGTTTGGTAATTTATATAGATGGATCACAATTATAGCCATATAAAATATTATATATATATATATATAGATATAGAAATAATAATTGGAGATTTGTTCGTTAAAGATAAACTCGCTATATCTGGATCATTGTTGGTCAACAATGATGCAAATAAAACACACGAACAACCCAAATTACAAGTTACAATTCCACCGCAACATTCGTCTTTTATTACAAGGTCCTCTAGAATACAAACTATACGTAGATATCATCAAAATAACTTTCCATTCGGTAGCGCTTAAACCGACAAATCAGATAATAAAATATAAATACCATTGTTTACTATTGTATGAAATTTAGACATTTATAGTAACTGACCTTTTCCCATTTCTCAAATCTAGTCAAGTTAATTAGTAAATACAGTTCAATTTTAAACTGAAAGAACTCTGTTGGTTCCCATTGATGACGGCGAAGTAGATTAGCTGGAATTTGAAATCGGGCGTCGGAGCCTAAGAGGCAATAGGAAAAGACGTAATATCGTAATATTTTTCTAGTATGATTATAACAATTCACAAATGTAATGACAATAGAACTGAGGCCAATGTCCTGATTTTTAATGGCCAAAGAGTATACGGCGACCACTTCTGTGATCATGTAGATAATACCTGATAAGGTTAGCTCTAAAATTAAATAGGTCAATTCGCAGAACTTTCAGTCAATTAACAGCGTTAACTGTAATAGTCACTATTTTGTACTGTTTATATTGTATTTCATTCAAATAGACTTTTTACCCCGCTTTTTTTAATAAGTAGCAGTCTACACAATTAATTGTTACTCACCATTTTCTCTCCTGATTTCTGTTTTTTAGATTACTTTCTTTCCATTGACGCATATTCAGCATAAGTACAAAGAGTTACTTCTAAACGACTCTACTTATATAAGAATTTGAAGTCATGTCTCATTTTGGAATTTCCCCTTTCTCGTAACCAGGGATAAGAAACGTTGCGTTTGTGTAATTGAAACACTTATATGTATTTAAATACTGTCCCATTATATCTCTCTTACATTTTAATAAAATTATCTAAAAATAAATTAATTCTTCTACTCCTTGTCCCTTCTTTTAAATGTCAACTGTCTGCGTAGGTCTCGAGAATCTACTAGTTCTATGCATTCTTTGTCTTCTTCAGACGAATCCGGTAAAGTACACGAGATGAAGTGTGTGACGCTATCGTGTTGAACATCAGGTCTTGAGGGGAGCAAACCAGGTGTGAAGTTTTGTGGGGTACGTGGAGCGCGATACCGACTTGAGCGCGGTGGCCACAGACTTTCAACATTTCTTTCGTCCTCTTGCCGGAGGCGACAAGCAGCAAGCCGGTCACATACTGCCCATGTCCTTCCTGACGGTAACAAACTCCGATTCCCGTCCCCTCGTCCGCGCCCACCCCCCCACCGCCGTCCGTGCGGCTGGGGGGCAACCCCTGCCAAGCCGCCACGACCGCGCGCTGGCCAATTCATATAACCTGACCCTCGCGCCGCCTCTCCGGCGGGGCGACGCTTGGCGTCTGTGCCTTGTGCCTCCGCCTGTCGGCGCTCTTCACCCTCCCGCTTTCCAGCTGCGCGCCCCGCCGCCGCCCCCGCCAGAGCGCCATCATCCGCGCCCCTCCGCTGCCAGCCCGCGCCGCCGCCGCCAGCACGACCGCCGCCAGGCGACCACCGCCGGGGAAGGCACAAAGGCACAAGCCAACGTCGCGCCGAGGTCAGGGTTAATTGAATTTGGCAGCGCTCTCTGTTGGCAGGTTGCCCCCAGCGACGGACGTGGTGGCGGCGACGGGGAATCGGATTGGTTACGTCAGGGAGGACATGGGCAGTTGTGACGATGCTGTCCCTGCCAAAGAAAGATTGAAAGTTGCCCCTCACGACCTGTTTCCCTGTTTGCCCCTCAAGACCTGTTTCGCTGTCACACATTCACCTGGCACCTGTTTCCTGAAGAACAAAGCAATGATTGGTCCAGAACTTAAAAGAAGTAAAATTTAATTTATTTTTAGATAATTTTATTATAAATTAAATTATGAGTATTTAATAAAATTAAAACATTTCATCGTAAGGGGAATTCCAAAACTGAAGTAACTCTTTATTTTGAATGTTAAGTATCTAAAAACAGAATCAGAAAAAATTATACATGTTAGACTGCTACTATAAAAAGCGGATCAACACATGTCTAGCGTACTGAAAGTTCAATTTTTAGCACTAGGATTAAATATGAGCGCTGCTTAAGTGTTCAGATACATTTGTGAATGTAACATAGAAAATAAATTACTTTCGTCTGCCCGCATCAGCTACTACTGGCCTCAAGGTATCATTAAGTGATTTGTTAACTTGAATTAAAATAAAAGTCAGTTATGCTGTCTAAATATACTAGTAAAAGTGATTTTATTATTCTCGTGGAATTGTGACACGAAGCTGATAGGCCTCGTGTTACAACATTTCCTACTCGCAAAATAAAATGTCACTTTTACAATTCGTATCACAAATAACTGTTATCAATAGAGATATTTACTATGTAAACTTGTAATTGGGTTTGTGTGTTTTATTTGCATCATTGTTGCCAACAAGTCATTATTTGTAAAACAAATCTCCAATATTCCATATATATATATATATATATGGATTCCTTAACAGGTTTTTGCAAATAAAATAAAATATTCGGAAACACGACGAGCACAGATTTGAACAAATTAAATCACAGAGATCTATAGTCTCCAATATCAATATTTATTGAGAAGCGGCAAAGAAAGAAGTTGTGGAACAAAAAACCTAGCGGAAGGAAAAGAAAAATAGATATTTAACTAAATGTATTTTTTCTAGTAAGATTCGTTAATGGTAAAAAATTAAAATGCAATTTGCAGCTTGTTTCGAAAGTTATTTTCGTAATGCTTGAAATTTGTTATATAAGAATACCTTACGGTTTGCATCTCATTATTTTTTGTTTCTTTCCAACTATTTCCAATAGAATGGACTGAGATGGAAATGATATTTTCGTAAAATACACACAAACTATATTTTAGTTTTCAGAATTAGATGGAAACATGTTGCTGGTATCAAAGTGAAATTATCGTACGTACAACGTAACGTACAGCGAAATCCCTGACAATCTCTGCTGTTTGATACATGTATCTTACTCCTTATCAAATTCCTGTAAACTAGTTTCATATTATTTGCAAATTTATCAAAACGTAACGTAGTTCTATTCCTTATTAGCATAAATAACGTAATGGAAACGTGCAAATACATCAGACGTCCTTGTAAATTGGATGTGGTCAATGTTTCCGACCTTATGAAAATTTATTTTTGTCCTCGGGGTGAACATGAATCAGACAACAAAATAGAAGTTGATAAGAAAACTAAGCCAATTTTACACATATTACATCACTCCTCACATTAAATAAAATTCGGAAGGAAAAACAATAATAAGTGGACAATATTCATGTAAGAATAATATCGAACGCAGGAGACAATGCATTAATGATGTGAAAACAAAATCTTCTCTGAATGAAATATTTCAAGGGCTAAGTGTCTAAAAATATGGACAAACTAAAGGTACGTCAGATCTTTCGCCAACTACCTGCTACCGGTTCCATTCTGGGCGTGGCATGTTTGAAATCAGTGCGGATCTCCGAAGTGCAACTCGAGATACATAACTACTAACAACATTCTCTCGTCACGTACCCCCCCTCCGCACTTCAACACCTTGACGAGTTTAAGATGCAAGGAGCCCTCTGAGCTGAGCTTCCCAGGCCAGCAGCGCTCGCTGTCTCCTAACTCCTAGATGTGCTCCGGGCAGCCTCCAGAGCTCAAAAGAGCTGCGTCGGTCGGGACGAGCAACTGCGGCAGCGACGACGACGGTGGAGTTCTTGCCGCAAATATAACGTGAGTATAACGGTGATGGTGATTATAACGGTGATGGTGATTATAACGGTGAAGGTGATTATCATGGAGTCAATGATTATGGAGGAACTTATCATTATGACGGAACCGATGATTATGATGGTGTCGATTTTCATGGTGGTAATTATGACGGTGACGATAATTATGGTGGTAAGGGAGATTATGGCGGTGACGATGATTATGGCAGTGACGGTGATTATGGTGGTAACGGGATTTCTGGAGGTGACGGGGATTGTGGCGGTTATGGGGATTATGGCAGTGACGGGGATTATGGCGTTTATGGGAATTATGGCAGTAACGGGGAATGTGGTGGTAATGGAGATTATGGCGGTGACGATGATTATGGCAGTGACGATGATTATGATGGTGACGGGGTTTATTGCGGTGACGGGGATTGTGGCAGTGACGGGGATTATGGTGGTAACGGAGATTATGGCGGTTACGGTGATTGTGTCGGTGACGGTGAATATTGCGGTGACGATTAATAAGGCGGTGACGATTAATACGGCGGTGACGATTAATACGGCGGTGACGATTAATACGGCGGTGACGATTAATACAGCGGTGACGATTAATATGGCGATGACAATTAATACGGTGGCGTCCGTGAATATGATGCTGAACGGGAAATATGACGGTCGTGAGGAACATGACGTTTACAGTGAATATGGAGTATATTCTAAGGAAAAGTACTATTTCTTATTTACATGATTATTCTTAAAATAAGGTGGTATTACAAAAAGCATTCGCGGACAACATAACAATTAATGGACTTGACTGGTTGTTTGCTCTATAGTGGGAGAAATTACGTTAATAACTATAAGTTATATTTGACGCCTTGTCAATAAGCATCGTCTGTAAGAAAAAAGTGAATCCTCTCAATCAAACATTATTCGTAGTAAACTTTATAGTTTGACTTTCACCCGTGCCTTTCACCCATTATTGTATGTCGATCCCATTTCCCCATCGGCCAAAGCAAATCCTACAGTGCCTGGCAACGACAACTCGAAGAAAATCTTGCTTGGCATGACAACTGACTCCTCAACCGAAATTCCAATCTGCCTGGATTGTCATCTCGTACTCTACGTTATATCTATCCCCATTTTGACCTCCCAATTTACAAATTTCACGAATCTTCCCACTTTCCACGTAAAGAACTCCTCGTCTATCAACAAGGCCTATCAGATCTCTCCAGTCCTCCCCCTACCCGAGTTAACGCTACACCTCCAACTTCCTTCGTTCCGTGACTCCCCGTACTAACCCTGACGCGGGGTGTTGCACACGCTCCACATCGGCCGATGAATAACACACAGCGCCGCTGCTTCTTATTCAAAATGGCCGCGCCGCTTCCGAACGACAGCGCCGGGGCGCCCTGCTGCGACCGACCAGTCGCTTGGTCTGACCTGGCCTGGCCTCGCCCTCAGCGCCTCGCGTGCGCCGGGGCGTTATATTTAACTGTCAAATTTGTGGCCGCTGCCGGAGATGGCTTGGTGCGTGGAGAGATGAGTAGGTGGGTGCGTTTTGAGGAAAGTATGTGTTTTTTATTCATTGATCATTGACTCAATGATTCATTGATCATCAACTCAATCATTCATTGATTATTTATTATTCCGGGCGCGTCAACTTTTAAGATCATTCGTTTCGTACGTGTAGTGCGTATGTTTTTTCCTCGGGAGGTAGCGATGACCTTTCCCTGCTAGATGCTGATATCCGATGCCCGAATTAGGTATCTCCCACCAGTGAGGGACATCCCTAGCCGGGGAAGTTTCTAACTGGTCTTCCAGCATATGTGGCAGTGTAATGCATGATAGAGTATGTGTATGTAAGTCAGAGGGAGAATATGACAAGGAAGATGAAGGAAAGATTGCGCGCGGTCCGTGGCCCGTTTGTTAGGGACAGCTCCAGCATTCGCCTAGTGTTGATACGAGAAACCACGAAAAACAACCGATCAGAGCAGCCGGACGCTAGAATACTCCTCCAGACCGCGACAGAATTCGATCTAGCTGACAAGCTAGTCTCAAAACCCCTGCCACCATCGGGACTCGAATCTTGGACCTCTCGGTCAGGGAACTGCAGTGGCATCAGTTGATAACTTAAGCCACCTCTCCCGGTTTCTGCAAAAGTAATGGTAGTGGTGTATCTAGCGGTTGGTATTGACGACGATGACAGGAAAGGTAGTGAAACGACAAGACGTTGCGTGGTTAATGTGTCGAAGTTCAATGAAAAGAAATTTGTAGTGTAGACATAGCGATCGCGATAATAATCTGACAGACTAACAATTCTAGTTCAGTTAATTCTGGAATGGAGGAGGATCTTTAAATTCTGGAACTTGAAAGGGACGAAGTATGATATACAAATATTAAATTCAGAAAACATTATATCAGTCAAATTTTGGGCTTCTGCACTCCAACAACTTAAAATTACAGATTTGTCTCCCAGCGTGTGCGGTAGTGTAGTGCATGTTAATGTGTGTGTATGTAAGGCGTGAGGAAAGGAAATGGAAAGGAAGGGAACAGCGCAAGCGGTCCATGGCCCGTTTGTTAGGATACTACTCCGGCTCAGTCATTTCCAGCGGCCAGGTCGGGAGCGACGTGACGGGGCGGTTGTGGGATGGGGATGGGGGCGGGGCGGGCGGAGGTGTGTATTAGAAGAGGAAGAGTAATTAGAAGTGTAATACATGTGTTTCTACTTAAAAGTACTTGTAAGTATTAGCCAGCGTGCCTCGCTGGCATCTATTTGGGAAGCTTGGCAGGATTATTCTCGCCCCGGAAAGTAGGGTTTTTCCCGTAAGGGAAGAACGCGGAGACGGGAGACACAAGGCCTTTGGGTGTCTTCCGGCTATAGAAGCTTTTCCACTGTTATAACAAGCGAGGGGGTGCGTGACGTAGGAGGTCACGTGGGCCCGCCTATCTACAGAGTGGTACGGAGCCAGTAGGCAGGTTCCTGGAGACGGTGGGAGAACTCGTGCGTGGCCAAACATTGGCGCCTGACCGGGTTTTTTTGGGCCCATTATTGCCCCCCCCGAGGGCCAGGCTCGCGAGGCTGGAGTCATTAGTTGACGAAGCTGCGGATTTATGTCCTTGGGTGACTGGCGGGGTCACGGGGGGCGATGCTGTGTCGTGCTCCGAGGTGAAAGTGGTTTGAGTGCCACGGTCACGCCGATTCCTCAAATCGGATAAGATCGTCCTGCGATGCGAGGCCAAACCAAGCCGTTGGTGCGCAGAACGGACTTTGTGTCCACAGCGTGACATCCGGTCACGAAGCCTAGGCTTTTGTGCGCGCTCAAAATAAGGAGTGGCGAATGCCACAATCAAAACCATCTCAATCGGTTATTGGATTCGCTTCCGCCGATCATGGGATAGTAGGTCTATCAGAGCTAGGCGTTTAAGTAGATTATAACGTTATGATTTGTATTGTTTTCTTGTTATAAATATATTTGTTATACGAAAGCTCTGTGTCTGTGGTCGCTGTGAGTATCCATGACGTCACTGACGGATAGACATAATTGGTGGCAGCGGTAATCGAATCCCAACGGGGAGGAAAGGATAGGTGCCGCACCAACTATAAGGACCATAATTGGTAGCACGGTAAAACGAATTCCCACGGGGGAGAAAGGATAGTGCCCACCAACAATAGACATAATTGGTGGCAGCGTAACGCATCTCACGGGGGGAGCAGGCTAAGTGAACACACAAACGATAGACATAATTGGTGGCAGCGGTAATCGAACTCAACGGGGAGGCAGGATAGTGCCCACCACACTATAGACATATTTGTTGGCAGCGGTAAACGTATCCCACGGGGGAGATGGGGGGGATAGATACACCCAAATATAAACATAATGGTGGCAGCGTAAATCGAATCTCACGGGGGAGCAGCTAAGTGCACACGCAACAATAAACATAATTGGTGGCAACGGTAATCACTATCACGAAGAAGACATAGTGCAATTAACTATAGGCATAATTGGTGGTAACGTGGGTGGCAATGCGGTGGCGGGCGTGTCGACGGATAGACATAAATACGCTACAAACGCACGAAGAGCGCGAAATCAGCGAGCCAGACGCCCCAAGCCATCCTACAACGCAGCAGGACAGGAGGAAGGACGAGTGAGCGCCAAGGCGATATGGGAGGGAGCGCGGTGTATCGCGTCCTGAATACTGCCTTTGACCAGAATCACAAATTCAGCAAGGTCCGCGTAAGTATAGTTTTTATCTGCATTGTTAAGGCTCAGTTTAGGTTGTTTAATTACTGGCTTACTTACCGAGATTCGGGGAAAGAGTGTGTAGTGCATGGTTTGGCTCAGGAAATTAGGACTCGAAGTCCAGTGGGGAAAGCGTTTAGCTGGTGTTATAGAAAATATTGATAGAGGAGCATCCTGATTCCGAGGAGGAATTTGGGTGAAAGCGATAGCATTCAGGCCCATAAGGATGCAAAAAGAACCGAGAGAGGCCGGAACGCGAAAATTCGTAGCGGGAAAGAGCCGAACGGGAGGCCGGAACGCCGAAAGAGCCGAACCGCCGAATTCCGAGAGGGAAAGGAGCCCAGAACGGGATGCCGAAACCGCGCGTTTCAATTACGAAAACTCAGATAGGAACAGGGTGAAACATGGCGACTAGAGCTAGTACGCAGCGCTGATCGACGTGGTTAAGTTCAGGATTCGATTAAATCAGGTTATGAAGTCGTTTCAAGGGAAAACCGAGACAATAACGGCATTTCTGAATGTGTTCGAAAGTCAGGCCGAACAATTAGATTCCGGAAGAAGAGTGGGTGGCAAATCTTATGGGTACTGCTCCCGCATCAGAATAAATGCGTGCTTACCTTAGAAGGGGCAAGTAAGAGGATAGAATATGCCGAAATTAAGTATAGGCCTATTGGAAATGTATAGATCAATTGCCGAGAAGTTTGACAATTGTTCACGAAACATGTAAAAGCCGCAAATATTACCTGGAATTTTTATACGCTAGGGAATTGCCAAAATTATTGTAAAAGAGTGGGTGCTGGATTAGAACATCCATACTTTGACGGGGAAGAGAAGTTAATGAATTTAATCGTAACGGATCAACTTGAAACGCCGAGTGCTATCGAATCAAAGAGCATTTTATTGATGAGTGGGGGGAATTTAAGGTCCTCTGGAGTTAGCTCGTAGCTAGCTAATTATGAAAATAATAGGGCAGGCTGTTTGAAACGGTCCACATTTAAACAGTTACAGGAAACAGGAGCCGCAGCGAACATGTAGTGAGCGCGGCAAAGCCGAATGTCAAAGCACTTGGAAATTCAGGGGAAATCAGGCGGTACCGAAAACCGATGACAGGGCAGCTTTATGAGAAGCCAGACAAGCGGAAATGTTACAGTTGTGGGTCGGTTCGATCAACATGATGCGAGAATCCCGCAGCGCCGCGAGGCGGAAAGGATGAATCATGTAGCGGACAAAACGGCTAGAGAATTGCTTTTACGCGCAACGTGAGTGAGGGAGAATGTAAACGGTATAGCGGGAAATTTTTGAGGGACTCAGGCGCGTCGTTCTGAATATCGTAAACGGAGAAATTCATCAGCGACGAGAATTGACGGAGAAAGGTGTGGATTTTGGCAGCACTGGATGCCTCAGCACGCAATCTCCCGGTAGCAGAATCCGAGATAGAAGGACGTTCGAAAGGTCGTGACAGAGAGCTGCTGTGTACCTCGCGAATGTGACGGAGGATATTACTTATTAAGTAATCGAACAGCCGGGTTATTGGAAGAAGTAAAGGCAGGATTATTGGCCACAATTGTTGCAGCGGTAACTACACGGTCAAAAGCCGCTGAAACGGCGCCAGTTGAGCGTGAGGGGGAGGTGGCAGGCTCAAAGCGGCCAGGAGACCTTCTTTGCGAAACAGGTAGAAAGTACAGATCAGGGAATTCCGCAGGAAGCTATTAGTGAAAAGGGATGAAAGTTGCAGGTGTATCTGAATCCCCAAGTGAAGGCAACTCATAAATGTTTTAGCCAGAAACGAGTTTGGCCGCGTCACAACAAAAATGACAGTGGAGATTAAAAGTATTTGTCTGACACGTATGGCATTCTGTGAACCAGAAACAGGGCGAGAGGCGTATTTTGTTAAACAGTATTTTTGTATCGGTTCAGACACAGCAAGCCGCCGTGAAATTTTACATATGTTAGTGGTTCCACTAATTCTCTCAACAACAACAAACGGA
>BOPP01000042.1:2729482-2743624 GCA_017312745.1 Gryllus bimaculatus
GGTGAAGAGTGGTGAGTGCCACGGATCACGCCGATTCTCAATCGGATAAGATCGCTCCTGCGATGCGAGGCCAAACCAAGCCGTGGTGCGCCAGAACGGACTTTGTGTCCACAGCGTGACATCGGTCACGGAAAGCTAGGCTTTTGTGCGCGCTCAAAATAAGGAGTGGCGAATGCCACAATCAAAACCATCTCAATCGGGTTTTGGATTCGCTTCCGCCGAATCAGGGATAGTAGGTCTAGTCAGAGCTAGGGTTTAAGTAGATTATAAGCGTGTATGATTTGGTATTTGTTTTCTTGTTAATAAATATAATTTGTTATACCGAAAGCTACTGTGTCTGTGGTCGCTGTGAGTATCCATGACGTCACAGTACATATTTTGCCAATGTAAATGCGATAATCCGATTTTTGCGATCTGAATGTGATAGTCACGTTGATATGTTGTCGTATAGATAACAAAAGTAAACTTGTGCACGGCCTTCCACTATTAACATTTCCGTCAATGCTTTTCTATGAGAAGTTGGATAGTTTTGAAAAAATGTGTACACTCAATGTGCAACATTTGGTTGTGCTCCTCCAACTAGTTCTCTTGATAGGGTATGGAATTACTTCACAGTTAACCAAAAACTCCTTATAGAATTCATATTCCAGCTGTTTATAAATCATGACAGTCTATTTCCATTACCTTTAACCAAGAATTTCCTTTCACTGACATTTCTCGAAAACATATTCTTGGGTAGAAAGACAAAATTTCTGTTAGTAATTGCTGCAATTGACTGAAACTTGAAATGCTGTAATTGATTGAAAGTTGAATTTCTAGAACATTCTTGGTGTGGATTCCTAGTGAATCAGACTACATGTGTTTGCTGAAACAAAAAGTTTCGTAATTTGTTTTCAAAATTCTGTGTGTTTGCCAAAAACTGGCCCACACTGTTTTATCATTCTTTGCTTACATAGGAGAAAAAAATAATGAGAAAAAAATGGAGGTCGTTTTGGAAGAATATTAGTTTAAAAAATTGCTTTAAATTTCACCGCAAGTAATGAGAAAAAACCCACTCATATCCGCGCAAAAATTGGAACATGATCTTCTTTCCATTGTCTGTCTTTTGAAAGGGAGAGATTTATATTACGGGAATAATTCAGTAAAAACAGATTTGGAAATCTACTCAATGTACTCCATGATTTTTCATTTTCGTAATTATTTATGTAGGGGGCCTTTCTCGAAAAAACAACCTTCACAAACAAAGGCAGACGGGCTATTCATGCAGGACGGACTGATTAATTGTTTAGCGATTGCGGGAGCGTCAACTATAAGTTCGTGAGTATCTTAAGTGTAATACATGTGTTTCCTCGGAAGGTGGCTGACGGGATGCTAGATGACGGGATTCGGCGCAGACCTACACGTCGGATAGAGGGTTTTCCCAGACCAGGTACCTCCCACCAACGGGGCACCGCCCCAGCCGGGACAAGCTCTACGCCACCGGTTGGTCTCCCGCTATGTGTGGTAGCGTAGTGCACACAGTGTGTGTGTGTGTGTGTGTGTGTGTGTATGTAAGGGGGTGAGGAGGGGAAAAGAAAGGGAAGAAATCATCGCAAGCGGTCCATGGACCATGGCCCGTTTGTTTGAGTACTGCTCCGGCTCGGTCATTTCCAGCAGGCAGGACGGGGAGTGACGTGAGAGGGGGCGGGGGCGGAGGCGGAGGTCTCGGGCCCCGAGAGAGAGAGAGAGCGCCTTCCGCCAGTGGAGGCTTCCGATGCGCGTTCATTATGCTGTTAGGGCCGTTCGTGCGGACGGGCAGTTGAGGGGGTGGGGCAGGGGCGGTCCGGCCGCCACGCTCACGCACTGCCCCCGCCCCTCGGAGGCGGCTTTCAGCGCTCCTTTTAGTGCACGCTAATAGGCCAGCGGGCAATCAAGGCGACGTACGGGAGGGCCTCGCAAAATATGCCATCGGCACGAAATTAAACAGTGCCAAACAAAAACGTAGAAACTATTCTTATAATATACCATGGTTTTCTGAGTCTCCGAGAGATTGACATGTGGAATATTCATAGGGTATATTCAATACATTCTGAGTGTATCAGCAGAGTAGCTAAGTTTATCCTACAACAAAATGCCGGAAATGTCCGGAAAAATAAATTTCATTGTATAGATTATTTTGTTTTCCGTCGTTATTTAACACTTATGTATTTTGAAGGATATATATTTAAAAAATAATTTGTCCGAATTAGCATATATTATACATAAAAACAACTAAATTTCATCTTATATGCAATACAAATTGTGAGTAGATATTACACAACGATTTCTTGTATTAACTATTACGAAACCAGGCCTTATAGCCATGTTTGGAATTGATGAGCGATAGGATGGATAAACAATTATGAATTTGCGATTTGAATTAAGATAAAGGAATGATGAAAGGTGTCGCTGGTTGAACGGTAAACAGCGAGAAAACCTGACCTTAGCCCGCTCCATCCCCGATAAATCTCACATAGTTCCACTGGGGAAATAGGTTTTTTCATACATATCTTCCAAACCTACCGCAATATGGTCGAACCAAATAATTCACGAACAATGTTATTTCAAGTTTAATTTTCGTAAGATGCTGAGTAAAGGCACATTTGTTAACTATTAAAGTGGGTTATTTGGTATATCACAGTGTCATAACGGTTCATAAAGACAGTGTAAAACGAACATTACAAACATTGAGAAATCTCTGCAGACATTGTGGTGCAGAAACATGTAGAAAGAACGTCTTAGAACACGGAACAGATAAGAACAAGGCGGCTTGGTTAGCAGCTGCAAGGTGTGTAATGTCACAAACTTTCGGACTTACTCGAAACTTCTATCTCGAAGACAAGAGCTCTCCAAATTACAATGTGGCGCATCTGCAAGAGAACTTTAATATGAAGACAGTGTATGCCAGATTTCTTAAGTTTCTTACAACAACTTCGCAATTTGAATTTGTGACAGTATGAGATTATACTTTTGAAGGAAATGCAATATTTCGTTAGGTAGCATTATACTCTGCTCGTAAATATGAAAACGTACATATGTATGATTTTAACATTATGTTATATTATTTAATTTAAATTATGACGTATTTTTTCCCTTCTCGCCTTGCCTTCTCATAAACGCGTATAAAGCTAAAAATATGAAAAATAACATGTGAAGTATTGTTTTTCTCCATTGGTCATTAAAGACGTTTGCATTTACCTAATGATTGCGCATGTGCTTTGTGTTAGGAGTTGTTACTTCACAATTAGTTTAGAAACAATATACATCAAATCATGCTGGCTTAATAGCCAGCATAAAATATTTACAGCATTTGTACGAGTATAAAACTTCACACCCAAAACGGAACAAGTAAATGGCAATTTCTGATAATTTTCTTTGACCAGAGAAGATCAAATATTTTATTTCCCCCTGTCCATAAACGAAGCATATTCATATTGTTGTGAAAAATGTATTCATAATACAGCTTCCATCGCACGGTTTATTTTAAAATAAGTTCGCTGCAGTTGAAGATGTACTTAACAAATCCTAAAACAAGTTAATAGAAAATCGTTCATTCTCCTCGACTTAACATAGTTTCATGCCCTCCATTCTACGAAAGCATAAAAATCACCTCGTTTTCTTTAAAACGTCCTCCGGAGTAATACGTCAAAAACAACGGGCTTGCCACCGATTCTGCTCCAGTTTAACTCCAGTTTAACTCCAGTTTAACTCTAACAGTTTAACATAGTTTAATGCACTATATTCTACGAAAGCGTACAAATCTTCCGGTTTCTTTAAAACGTTCTCGGGAGTAATACGTCAAAAACAACGCTCTCGCCACCGATTCTGCCCCAGAGATTATCGTTTTATTCCGGTTTTCCTGTACTCTCACAGCCGGGCTCTCTCGCGGACCGGGCTCCCGGGTCGGGTCGCAATGCCCGGGAAACCGACTCGCTTAGTGTGAAACGTTGCCGTAATTAATGTAGTTGAAACAATTCCCAACCCACTGACTTCGTTTCTCGCACTCGCGCGAATTCGCAGCCACGCAGGCGCAAAGAGATACGAAAACTTTGGGAAGCTCCGAGAAACTCGGATGCCGGAATAAAGAAGCGCAACTGTTATATTCGTGTTTCTTTCGCAACTTTCGATGCGCTTTTTTTTGGTGGTAGAGGAAAAATGTGGAATGCCCATGAGATGTTACTGATTTAGAGAGGGAGTTTTGGGTATTTTTCTACAATTAGGTTGGATACCGGATCTATTTTTTATTTATTTGTGGAAATTAGTGTTAGTTTTTAAATAAAATTCAAGTGTATATCTGCATGTAAGTGCATTTGAAGAAAAATCCACATATTCTTGAATTTGTATTTCTGCGAAGAAAATGTTTTGTCTCTGGGATTTGTATTTATTAACTTCCAACAAACACGGAATACTGTTTTACGTTTAATGAAACACAAAATATTACTCATAAATATGTATACTAATATATTTTATCTCTGAAATCATAAATCTATGATAGTCTATTTTCCTTCATTACTTGTGAAACCAACTATCCAAACCGCAGCTTTCATGATCACATATTTTCCGGCAATAATGATCAAGAAATTTCGAATCGATTTTGGAATACTTCCTTATATCAGCTTTTATAATTCTCGAAGTAGGCTTCTAGGGAATTATCCGTTGCATTGTGCAAAGTTGTTTAACGCTCTAAGAAAAATTAGACAATGGTGGAAGCTACCAGACAGTGCTGGTATAGCAATTAGTGCTGAAAGAAGAGTCACATTTTTCGACTCTGTACAATGTTTGTGTGTTTATACCGTGCATTCATTGAAATGATGGCTGCTTATTACTTATTATTTCACATATTAATTATGGATAGAAAATATTTGAGTAGATTGGTGTTATATTTCGTGGCTGAAAAGATGAATTTTTAATTAACGATTATTTAAAATCGTTTAGACAATCACCTTTTCACTAACACAAATTCTTAATGTTCTTTTCTTGCTGTGAATGTTCATCAAAACCAAGAGACAATGATCTGAAGAACTTTGAACACATTAATAGAATGAAGATACAACGCCGAATCAGATCTTTGTGGCACGACCAGAAGGGAAAAGTACATCTTGAAGATCTAGGGGAACGTGGAGTGGCTATGAAACTGATATTTCCATAGGAGTAGAACAGAAATACGTGAAGAAAAGTACGAGGCCCAGAAAGAGAAGATTTATGAACATGGTAAGTTGACTACCTGAAGAAGAAGATGAAGAAGAACAAGAACAAGAAGAAGAAAAAGAACAAGAAGAACAAGAACAAAAAAAGAAGAAAAAGACAATGCCATCCAAAAAAGGGAACTTTTTTATTGAAATAATGGTTTTGCAAACTTCCACAAACGCTGAATATTATTTACCACTTTCTGAGTCCAAAATATTCGTATATAGATTGGCAATACATTTTGTAGCTAAAATATAAGTTGGGTGATACTCAGTACTTATTTTTCACAAGCCATCGTTTCAACGATACTTCATACGACAATTTCACACTAGTCTCTAGACCTATTATTCACAACCAGCTCCTAAGTTTGCCGTAGTGCCTCTGTCTGAGCAGGTATCTTCAAGTTCGTCAAGACGTTCGTAGATTACTGAAGAGCCCCCCCCCCCGCTCCCTTTGGATCCTCAGCTCTAGTTCACCACGTCCTCCGCGTCTGATTCGGCGCGAAGTTCTGCCTAGCCGGGGAGAAGAATGAGCGCGCAGCAGTCATCGAGTTACGCAGCCGGTGCTGGAGGGCTGGGTAATTAAGATTCAGGGGCCGCTGCGTTGCGGTGTCAAGGGAAAGGGGGGGGAGGGGGCTCGCAGCACTCCGGCGCCTACTTGGGCTCTCTGCCCTGCCGACGCCCTCGCTGCCCCCGCTGCGCAAGCCACCGCCGCCGCCGCCAGTGCTCTTCGCACGACGATCGAGTCACCAACGGCAGTGGACGGCTGGAAGAGGGCAAGTGATACTATGTCCCCCTAGTTCGTACTATTTAAATAAACAATTATTTCTTCTTCTTCTTCTCTTCTTCTTCTTCTTCTTCCTCTTCTTAGCCTTCAGGCATATAGGCACTGCCTGTTACGCCTCCGTTTCCGTCTGGTCACCGTATCTCTTCATAATTATTTGTTTAGCATAAAGAGTTGACTTTGATTGAAATTATTAAGAAATGAAGTTATTAAGAATGAAAACCAGTTTTCTGTGCACATTTACAGAGCATATTGCGCCTAGCCTTAGAGGTCCACAAATGTATTCTCGTACTTTCCCGGGTCCATGCATCCTAGGGTGAAGGGAACGATAGAACCTGCCCGAATGAAGTAATTAATTATGTTTTTCTGAAGAAGCAATGAAAAATTATTTTGAGAAACTCTAAATAAAATGGGCAATATCATGAAAAGTGCTGAGAAGTCATGAGCAGTGTAATATCATAAGAAGACTCACAATATAACAATAATTTAAAATAGTGGTTCTACAATGTCACAGATTTTCTCGTAGTTAGTATTTTATTCTCTTGAGTCTGTGCTAGCGATTATGTTTTTCCTCATCCTGTCTCCAACTGCTACCTCTCAGTACCTAAAAAATCTCTTTTCACATTTTCGCTCCCCTAAGAGTGGAATTGAACTTTGAATTTAAAACGACTTTAAAAATATTATAGAAGAATAAAACCTGATCCCATGAACCAATTTTCAACTAAAATAAATAAATAAACAAACAAACAAACAAAAGTTTTTTTAAAATATCTTTGAGCGTTTCACAAAGTACGCAATTTGTAGATCATTGTGAGTGTTCGAGAAGAAAAAAGTCAGCAAAGTGACGTTTATGTTCATTTATTACGATCCGTACAAAAGTTTAAAGAACAATTGGAAGTTACTTTCTAAACTGCCCTTATTTCACTCAAAATAGCGGGAAAACCACTAATATTATTTTTAAAAGTACGTAACAGTAGTTAAAAATTAATTTGGAAAACAAAGTTTGTTTGAAGAAAAAAATCTGTCTTCAAAAATATTTTTGCAAAAAATTACAAAAATTTCAAATTTTTGAAACATTTAGAGGATCACTGCCTTTATAAATATATTTTACTATATTATTACAAGAAATCTAAAGAAAGAAGCGAGCTATTTTTGAGAAAACTTTGAGAATGTTTGAGGGGCTTGATGTAGAGTACTACCAAGATTCACAGAATTTTTAGCAAAATCGTAAAGCTTCGAGTTGGGCCAGGTTGACTGGAGAATATTAATTTTGGAACAAATTCTACGAATGATTAGGAGCAGGCGAAAGGGGCTAAAAACACTTTTTAGGTACAACACGACACAAAAACGTGTATTTCCGTGAAAAGTCTAGAAATCAATTTTCCGAGGCATTACATAACATTCTCTAAACAAGTGTATTACTCCAAACATAAGTACGCCAATGAGAAAGATAAATATATAGCGAAAATATAATTTGAATCACAATATTGTATAATTGTATATCAACTGGTATAAAATGCGCTTCATGAGATCGCTTAACGTAAAGAAAAATTAGCTACTTTGAATTGCAACAGAATTTGCAAATGTTATCAAATATATTAGGAACGTTTGAATAAAATAATATTAACGTTAATGTTTCTTTTTCAAGAAAAATACCTATGACTTACACTTAACGATGTCGCGAATTCATATTAATGTAGTGTGACCGACTGAATTAGAATTTCCCACCACTGTGTACAGCGCTCCATTTCCACCTCCTCTTCTCCCACCTCCAGCCCACGCGACAGCCCAGAGCCTGTCCTTCGCACGCCGACTACGACCCCGTTGCCAAAGGCAGTACCGCTGCTTCTTGCAATACAATTGCACAGCTGCCCTAACCCTACCACCACAACTACTATCATCTCAGTCTCCGCCACTTCCTCCATCCACCCAACCCCCGCCCCCTTCCCCTCTTCGAATCCGCTACTGTGCTCAACGCCTCAATAATTCTAAAATCCCCCACCATCCTCAAACCCCACAGTCTTCAAATCCACGTCTTCCTAAAATCTCTCACCGACCTCAAATCCCCCACCGTCTTCAAATCCCCTACCGTTATTTAATCCCCCACAGTCCTCAAATCCCCACCTCGTCCTTAAATCCCTCCACCGTCCTCAACGCCCACCTCGTTATCAAATCCCCCGCATCGTCGTCAAACCCCACCCAGTCTTCAATTATCCCCGCCACCGTCTCAAACCCGTCTTTCAAATCCAATCGTCCAAAATGCGTCCTCAATCCCCATCGTCCTCAAACCCCATAGTATTTAAATCCAACACAGCCCTCAAATTCCCACCCCGTCCTCCAATCCCCCCAACCGTCCTCAAATCTCCACCATCCTCAAGAGTCAACAGTTTTCAAGTTTACACAGTCCTCAAATCCCCACCGTCCTCAAATTATCCAAGTCCCTAAATCCCCCACGCGTCCCCAAACCCCACCCGTCTTCAAATCCCCGTGCTAATTCCCCACCTTCTGGCAATTCCTCACCGACCTAAATCCCCCATAGTCCTCAAATCCGCCAACGGTCAACTCCCCCAACGTTGTTAAAACCCCCACTGTGCTCAAAATGCTCCACCGTCATAAACCTCTCCAGAGTCCTGAACGTTTCACCGTCTTCAACCTCCCACAGTCTCAAATCCTACTGACCCCGAGCCCCACCGTCCCCAAATCCTTCAAAGCCTCCGCTTCTCTACACATCCATGCCGTCCTCACAACTTCTATCTCCAGTACCGCCACTGCCATCGTAGCCACGGTTGCTACTGCACCTACACAGCTCTCACCCCCGCCACAGGCACAGGCACCGCAACCGGCCGCCGCGCCGTCGCAGTCCGTGTGCCAGCCTCTATTCATGACAAGGTTCTCCGGTAACCTTACAACCAAGTTTACGTTTGCTAACTGAATTAGCGCGGAGGCGGCTCGGCGGCGCCGGCGACGACTCGCGGTGAGGGCGGGGCGGGGCGGGGCGGGGCGGCCGGCCGTCGCGCTGTCGCCGCCAGGACGCCTCTCCACTTCAATTGGCGACGCCGCCGGCGCTGCGCCGGATATGAATCGCGCCATTTAGGAGCGGATTAGTTTTAGCACTCCAACCCGACCATTATGTCTCCATTAGAGAGCGAAAAGGATTACGTTTAGTGTAGCGATGGCTCCGCGTTGACAGATCGCGAAGCGTCCATTAACTCGGCATGACTAGCAACTAATAAAGAGTTTCTGAAAAAATGGCGGCAACATTTAATAGAAATGAAAAATAAAATTAACAAACTTTACATAACGGTCGAGAGTTCATTTGTAATTAATTAAGCCACATGTATATTTTTAATTAATGATGTTTTAATATTACTGATATGCGTTTTTCAGTGTCAGTAAACAATACGCTGAGAACAACTATTGTACGCTGAGAACACATTTATGTAGTGGAGAACTTTGGTATTACGCACGATTTTGCCAAATGAAGAACAACTAATGATGCTTGTATTTTGTATGTAAAGCATGTATTTTCTCGCATCTACACGGGAATACATCAACACGAACTCGACGTGCAAAACTCTACTTCATACACCCAGCAACACCACCCGACAATGAGATCCAAGGACAACGTTTCATCAAAATATTTGGAGCATTTGTTTTAATTGTGGAAATGTTGAAGATTTATGCAAATTACTCCCAAAATCCAAAATAATCCAAAATATTTGCTTCACACTCCTAGGGTTTCGAAATCGTTCAGATCGATCAGGAAATATAAACTTTATAGTACATATCTGATTGGTTTAAGCGCAAGCGTTTACCACAGACACACGGAGAGACGGACGGATGGTCAGACAGCTACTGTTGAAAATCTGACGCCTTCGGGTTTCGAAGCCTGAAACCTCTCCGTCGGAGATACTACAATTACAATGGTTATTTTCCTGAGCCACCTCAGTTGATCTTTCTTCGAACATTATTTCACTTTCTCGCCAGTTATATTTGAGCGTAGTAATTTATCGCTGATATTGGTATTTGGACTACATTCGGTTGAAGCATATTCGGTAATTGCACACTGGCAACAAGACAAGGCGGCCACTTGCCGTGAATTGAAGTGCAGCTCACTTCTCACAACAGCGTAACGAAATGATCTTGTCGAATGAACTTTCGTTCCAAATGAATAAACAGTCTAAGTAATAATGTTTTTCAACTTTTATTTAAGGTATCTCATAAACATTCAATCGACTCATAGAATTTGAATTGCAATTGCACTCATCAATTTCATGCAATACAATTTCAATATATTTTTCGTGAAGATTCATGAAACCTACCTTGCTTAATACCGAATTACCGACCTATTAGCAACAATAATAAACGAATAAATCAAAAATTACCTGGAATGTTCTAGGAAATAAAGTCCGTCCATATACGTTCATACACCTGTAACTGTCGTATCATTCAAGAATATCTTTGCGGGTGATTTGTGGTGATGAGATCCATTCAGTGATGTACGATAATAGGCCAAGTAGAGGTTAGCGCGAGGGCTTTCAAGCCATAAATCTCCAGGGAGATTTCATCACGAAATAACAAGCACAAAATGGCAGTTGCATTTCTAAGACTGCGATCAACGAGAAAACGAATGTAATGACAATTATAGAGGCTTGTAAATGGAAGTAAAAGTGTGGAGATCATCTGAAACGAACTCAAGTATTTGCAAAGTGCTCACACATTTAATTTCTTAAAAAAGCCTTGGGGTATGCCAATAGAGTGGTCGGCTTATAATGATTGTAGCTCATATTTTTATCCTATTGTCAGTGATACAGTTTATGATATATCAGGACCACAGATTAGTGCGTAGCTTTGAGAGCTATTCAGTTACAGATTTTTCCACATTCTTCGTAGTAGTACAATTTTAATGGTAAATCGATAACAACATTGTTCATCAAAAAGAAAGAGACACGTAAAACTGGTTTATAAAAATGCTTCAACACTATAATTGAGAATTTACTTTCGAAAATTAAGTTTTGGAGGGTGAATCATTGTTGGGATATTGCGTTTCTTTGGAGAAAATAATGAGAGACCAATTATCATCAATATTAATTTTCGTCTTACAGCGGTTTTCGTTTAACGACTGAAGCAGAACCAATAACAAAAATTCTGCATCGTGTCTTTCCTTTCTTGAGGTATAATTCTACCTGTTTCACAGTACTGTCTTTCAGATGCATTATCATATACATAATTGTACGTTTAGGTTTGGGCCAATGCTCTTTACAAATATAGTTATTCTATTTTTTTTTGTAGTAACGAAAGTCATTTCAACATTTCAAATAGCTTAGGTTAAAAACAACTATAAATCAACACATAGAAACATAATTATGTAACAAATCATTACAAATGAAATTTGTAATTTCAATAAACTGAAGATTTTAGAAGAAACGGTCAAGTCGGCTCGAACCTACACCTATACCAGGTTCAAATGGAGGTACTATAGCAGTACGTACTCTCTCTCATCGTTTTTAATAGTTACGGAATATTACTATACAAGTTGACACATTCATGTAATTTTTAAAAAATTCAAAAGTTACATAAAAATAATGTTCAAGTCATCTTATTCAAAGCATTTAGCTCTAACCATTCAATATGTTTAATGAAAAAACGTGGGAGCTATTATTGAGAAAATATTGTTTTTAAAATTGCCCTTATTTCTCCCATAATTATGCAAAAACGACCCTATTCTGTTAACATTATACGAGAGATTGTAATTTTTTGAAGAACAAATTACATTTAAAGAAATAATTCCTTCAATGTTGTAGTTAAGGTTAACCCCAAAAATTTTTTTTCCGTCATTTTTCCAAACCCTAGTTTTTTTGATACATATAACTTTTTTTGACGGCAAACAGACAATACTCAACTTCTCAAGAATGTTGGTCGTAATAACCTAAACGTATATTTCTTTTGCAATAATAGATTTTCATATTTCATAAGAAAATACAAGTAATAATAGTATTTATATTATTGAAAGACTATGCCACCCACGTGGTTCGTGTAAGGCTCTCTTTATTAATCTAGGTATTTTACCATTACCTTGTCTCTTGATATATAAATCAGTGGTTTTTGTCAAAAATGACTTACTTAAGTTCGGAAATATATTTTCAGCAAACGCCGATGTCTATAACTACAACACTCGATGTAGTAATCATATCCAAAAATTTCTCATGAAATACTTGTACATTATTTTACAACACCTTGCCAGATGACATTAAACGATTAAATACGATACAAAAAAATCTTTTCTGCTGCACAACGTTTCTATATAATTAGAGACTATACCGAGCATTCAAAAGAACCTGTAACAAGAATTGTACTTCAGCTACTGTGTCAATGACCCCCATCTTGATCAAGCTTTCGTCCAGTTTCCCTGATCTTTGAACAAATGCTGAGATGGCCCCTTGTTTTACTTCTGGTGATAAATGTAACTTCGAATTAACTTCTCCCCATCGCACGTCCCACATAGGTTTTAACTGTTTTTGGCGTACATAAATAAATAAATAAATATCTGCGGTTACTAACTTCACAGAACAACGCACATGTTTCTCAGATTCCTCTGTACGCACAACTGACTCTGAGAAATGATATCTGAGAAAGAAGGCTGCTCAATTTCAGATAGGCGTCAGCAGTGTCGGTTGTTTATAAATAAACACAATAGTTGTATTTAGTGAGAAGACTTTCATTTGATACCATAGCATGACATAAGTCTCACGGTTGCTTTATGTTTGGACGTCACGATGCGTAGTGTCATTGACGCCCCGCAGTTCGAGCAGCCAGTCCGGCGGGTAGGGTTCTGCCTATGTGTTTTGATGAAAAAACTATTTTTTAAATGTTATTTATTTGTGAACCTCTTTTAAATGTGACATATCTATAAAATATTATTGTAGTAGTAATTTTTGAAATTTATTCAAGTATCGGCCAAAAGTAAAAATTTGTATTTCAAAATAAAAAAGTATTTAAAATATTTAAATATATTTTTTTTAAAAAAGTTACATTTACATTACATGAAATTAAGTACAATTTAGATGTAATTTTATTTTTCTGAAGGAAACGGTATTTGCACAAAAAATAAACATTAGTGCACACAGAATTCTTCGGAGAAAATAATTGATAATATTTCTGGTGGGATTAGAAAAAAAGAAAAAAAGTACGTGTCACCTACTTTGAACCTCATAGTTCATTCAAGGTCATACAAGAGTTTCAAGTCCCAAAAAATACTGATGTTTTGTGAGTGTGAGGTTTGGCGTGCGAAGAGCCATTCATACAAGTGTACTTGCTCTATTCGAGAAGAAAAGAAAAAAATTGGAGTCATTAAATAATATTAATTTGCTGTTGCCGCTTCGTGATCAATATCAGTAAAAACGAGAATATCCGTTTGAGATCGAAAGTTCTGTGCCAGTAGCCAGAGCGATCTGAAACGTTGTTAGAGAAAATCTTCTGAACCAGTATTGGCCTCAGTGTGGGAGAGACGGACGGATGGATGACAGACAGACACAAAGACCGACGGAGAGAAAGACATTTTGCCGTAAACCAATTTTACGGTTCCATGGACAAACAAAACATATAATGCATCACGAGTTAGAGGAAGTAATTTATAGGAACAAGAATTATCTACTTTTTCAGTATCAGGTACCTACAATACGCCGTTGTGCCAATTTTTTTCCCATTAATCGACGAAACATACATTTCTCTGTGTTTCGTAAGTAATACGAAATAATTCCCATTGCACCACAGTTTAATTAGAATAATAGAAGGGTTAGGTGTGAGCGGGAGCGTGGCGTTTGCGGCGCACAGCTGGACATTAGCGGCGTTGTAGGGTTGGCGAGGGCGTTAGCCGTCAACGTGCGGGCGGACGAGGCAGCGGACCGGGCCGCACGCGCGCGTGGCGGCTTGCATTTGCATTTCGGCCGGTTCATCACCATCGTTGCCGACGGCGGCGTTGGCGGCGATGACGGCAGTGGCGGTGGGGCGGCGGCGGAGGGGGCGGTGTTGGAGGTGTTATAGGCGGTGGAGACGGCGTCGGCGGCTGTGGCGTTGGTGCTGGCGTTTGCGGCGGCAGCGGTGGGGATGACCGCGGCGGCGAAAAAGGCCCGTGGTGGCGGTGACGGTGGCGGT
>BOPP01000042.1:2745844-2760790 GCA_017312745.1 Gryllus bimaculatus
GGAGAGTAATGAGGCGAGTCGTCTGTTATTCAGTTGTGAACGAGGGCCAGCGTTGTGGAGGCGAGCGGAGGTCTCTCAGCAATGGAATAGCGGAGAAGGGTATAGTACGGCCGCGATCGACGTTCACCCGAGTTGTCGTTCCTAAACGGTTTCGCGGAGGCGTTTGTGTTTCATTGCAGTATCATTACTCTCAGTATAGAAATTATTTTCCTACAAGGTTAGACAATTTAAGGGAGCAATACATTTACGAGAAACAACACGTCCTTGTTAGTCGGGATTTGCGTATTAAGCAAAATGATATACGTAATTCGAATTAATGTCGCACTTGTCATAGTAGTCTAAATGTTACCCATTGATATGATATAATGGAAAATTCTAATGGAGACTGGTCACTTCGTCCCCGTTAGACCACGGTCTAGAAATCCGGAAACGTCTAATTATGTTATATCAACAAAAAGGGTTTATGAAAGTATTTCGAGAAAACTGGGAGATTACACCCCGTCCCTATACGCAACATACACTTTCACTGTTTTTTGCGAAAATTAATATAATAAATAAAATCAAAATTCGTAATTAGTTTGTAGAATGGTTCTTCAAACTAATTTAATTAATAATTCTATTTTAAAATAAATGAAGTACATTTCTTGATGTATTATTGTCATAATTGATTACAATTATCAGGACATCACAGTCTGGGAAGTCCTAAATTTGTGGCCCAGCGAGGTCAGTCTCAAAACGGCATTCTTTGTATGTATGTATGTATATATTATGTACTTGGCGCGAGACCCCATGAACGCGTTCGTCTACCGGCGACGTCCCTGCCTTGCGGCCATGGATTAAGGGGGTACATGTGGTTAGCACGTAGACACCCCCACGCCGTATTCCGGACTTCTCAACATGAGAAGTGATTTTTTTCATTGTCACACACCAACATATTATGGGATATTGCAAGAAAAACGCACACTATAAGCTTGCCTCACCGGAAATCGAACCCAGGGTCGCGTAGTGGAAACGAGAACGCTGACAAGCAGCTAGTCACGATGCTCAAAAGGTGATTACTGGGTGTGTTAATGACATCTCTGCTGAATAAAGGCTGTAGACATCGATTGTTTATAGTTTTTTTTATATTGTTGACTTCCCGTTCGACTGCTGACAATACAACTGATACAGCTGAATTCTGAGAAAGCGACTAACGGTCACTGACAAGGCGCGATCATTCCTTTCTCGTTCTGTCCCCACTCCCACAGCCGGCAGACACTAATCCCATGTCCCATAACGACTATCTCCCGTTTCATAGAAAGTGCCAGTTGTGTAATTCAACGAAGAAGCAGACACAAGGGCCCGACCCGAGCTGCACTGCCTTAGAATGGGCAGAATTCACACCAAAACGCATCACGTTAAGTTATTGGTTGATTCTTAATTTTGGGTACGTCAACTGCTAAGGTCATTAATTCAATAACTGAAGTGATAATTCTTATCGCGGGAGGTGGCCGTGATCTTCTTCCGCTGGATGGCGAAACCAATTTCAACTTGCCGTCTTATCCCCAACCAGGTATCTCCCACCAGCACCATCTCAGCCGGGAGCTCGAAGCCCTCGTCTGGTCTCCTCGCATGTGTGGTAGTGTAGTGCATGTAATTGTTAGTTTACGTAAGGAGTGAGAATGGGATAAGAAAAGGGAAAGAAATATTGTGCGCGATCTATGGCCCATTTGTTAGGGTAATGCGTCAGCATTTGTATGGTGTTGATCGGAGAAACCACGGAAAACTACCGATCAGAGCAGCCGGCCGCAATAATTCTCCTCCAAACGGATACGTGTCACAAATGAATACTAAGGTAAGTGAAGCAAACAAGCAAATGGATCCTAACAGTAATATTGTCTTCGCATGCATTCTGGCTGCCTCTTTAATAAACGTTCTTTTGATGTGTCCATTAACTAACACAATGAAGTATAAGATGGTAATATGAAAATATTTACATCGCATTTACTTAGAAACAAGAATTGATTTTCATATTTCATTAGCTCTAAATCTTTGAAAGACATTAAAAAATGTATAGCGATGCTTGCGACATTTTTTTTAGAAGTTTGCTTCTGTACACATTTTCCTCTGTGAGGTTTCTGGTGAGGTCACGTCCCTTGAGATATGACCTCGTTTATTCGTTTGAAGCAGAGATACAAACACGAATTAAGATGAGCTAGAGTAAATAAAGTATTCAGCGGACGTCAACAGCGCAGCGACAGTAAAAAATGACAGATCGTTTTACGTTTTTGTTTCGGAATGAAAAAATGATGCCATTTGTTTCATATTAAGACTTTGTTTTTTAAATGAATGTTCCATATAATGAAGCTGGCAAACTTTATTAAATTGCAGATACGAAAATATCCCCGCAAAAACGAACGGTTTACATATTCCTTCATTTATTTATTAAGCATTTGTCGAATTAATTATAACATTTTTATTTACATATTTAGAAAATTTGTACCTGCTATAGGTTTGGATACTTCTAATGAAGTACTGTTACGAGACTTCGTAGGACTTAAAGAAGAGTCATAATATACAATTGAAGTAAATGAAAGTATTATTGAAAATTCTGTTACAGTCTGGTGTATTCGTAATAATATCCCACAAACCAGAAAGAGAGTGTCCCTTGTTCGTAAATGAATATTAATTTGTATGTCTGAGTAACTTTAGTGTTCGAAATATCCTTGTGGGTTGAGTGACACATTAAAGTATGTGTGATACTCCATATCATTATAATTACGTAAAAAAATTATCAAAATAAATTTACAGCTAGAAATTAAAATATTGCTTTTAACTACCTTGAAAAATGTCACAGCTATTGAAAACACATTGACTACAAGACGAATTAGGAATATATGGAGAGTATAGACTAGTTGTAAAACTCAGTTGTATCTTCTAATTCAACGTAATATTACAAAAAACAAGCAATTGTGTGTTTCACATGCAAGGGAACATTCAAACTGAGAAACTAACAATACCGAGTTACTCCGCAATCGCATTCGACTACTCGAATTCGGACCTAACCCTAGAGCCGGCCGGTGAGTAAACACGGACGATTTTTGATTCCGGGCCGGAAGGTGGTCGAGCGTCGAAAGCAGATTTCCCTGGCGGAGGCGCGAATGGCGGACGGAAGCCGGAAACGAGGCCGTGGGGCCGCCCCTGCGGCGCGCACCCAATCAGAGCGCAGGATGTTTGCGGGCGACGCGCGGCCTCGCGACGCCACAGTGCGCACAAACCAAGCCAGAGTTCGCATTCCGTGTGTATGTGCGGGACGTTCAATAGGTTCTTCTTCTTCTCTCCCATTTTCTACTTCTTCTCTCCCATTTTCTTCTTCTTCTCTCCCATTTTCTTCTTCTTCTCTCTCATTTCCTTCTTCTTCTCTCCCATTTCCTTCTTCTCTCCCATTTTCTTCTTCTCTTCCATTTTCTTCTTCTCTTCCATTTTCTTCTTCTCTTCCATTTTCTTGTTCTTTTCCATTTTCTTGTTCTCTTCCCATTTCTTCATTTTTCATGTTTTTCTTTTTTCATTTTCTTCTTTTCCATTTCCTTCTTCTTTTTTCCATTTTCCTCTTCTTTTCCATTTTTTCTCCTTTCTTCTTCTCCTTTCTTTTTCTTCTCTTCTTTTTTCCTCTTCTTCTTCTTCTCATCTTTCTTCTTCTTCTTCTTCTCCTTTTCGACTCCTTCTCCTTTTTTACTTCTTCTCCTTTTCTTCTTCTTCTCCTTCTCTTCTTCTTGTTCCTTGTGGATCTGTCTGACGCTTCGCTTCGACTGGATATTCATCTCTCTCAATTTTATGCTGCTTCTCTTTAGGTTTTAACTCTTTTAGTTGTCATACAATCAAACGTTTCATTGTCCTTGCCCCCCTTTCTATTTCCCATCTAGTTTGCGATCTAATATTTTCGGTTTCCAATTTTAACACAAAATATGACTCACACAAATAGTTTTTTATATCCCTTTTAATCACAATTCGCCACTCTTCTTACGGTTAAAAAACGCACATTTCAATTGTTTCACAAAACAATATTGGTAGTAGAACTTTCGATTCTAAAGCTTTCAATAGGAGGAGCAATTAACTTGCACATCTGTCGTCTTCAACGTCTAACAACTAACATCAATCAGTCGGTCAGTCAGTACTGCACTGAATTCAGTCGCTGGTGGAGTCATATGACTTCCCATACGTGTTTAGTAACTTCTAAGTAAGTACGTCTTATGATTCGTTAGCATATGTAATTGTAAATTCACAAATGCTGGTGCGAATTACCAATACCAGCGAAGTAGCTAAACAGTTCCTCTTCGACTTATTCCGGTAATTTCCGTGGTTTCCCCCGATTAATTCCCGGGGAGTGCTACAACGCCATCTTAAATAATATGGCCGCACGCAACGCAAAAAATTGTTTCCGGTGGTTTGATTTGAGTAACAGACATTGTTAACCCTGAATGCTACACAGTTCAGAGCGCCAAGGTCATCTAGAAAAGAATCCATTACCTTCCATATCTCTTTAATGTTGAACACTTCAATGCAACATTAACTGCACTTCATCTTTTTGTTTCAGCGAGAAGTTTGGTTCGTTTAAATCAATGAGCAACGCACTACCAAACCTCCCGCGTCTGGGGTGACACGACCAACTGAATCGGTAGGGCGGAACACAAGATCAGGAATGTCAAATAAAGGCTCCTCGGTCAACACAGTCACCTCGTTCACCTCCAGAAGACATTCAGGCCCACAGATTCTCGCTAAAGATGAGAGACGGTTTTCCAGAGACAGCACACTCTCATGCCGCTAATATAGACAATTCACAGACAATAGACACATTCTGAGTAATTAAATCTAAATTGATTGTGATTATATTATATTTTTCAAACGTACATCACGTAATTAAACAAAAGATATTCATTCATTACGTATGTACTCTCTTATTTATGAATGATAGTGTTTTTATGTAAAGTTACGTAAATTACATTACAATGAAAATACAGTCTAAGCGCAAAAGATATGGCACTAACTTTGTTAGAGAGAATATCTGCATTCAACGTTTTTTCTTTCTCGTGTAATATATAGTAGGAGGAATTTGTGTAATGATAGATAAAACATAAGTCAATTTTTTTGTGAAAAACATCTTTTGTTAGACTGATATAAAAAATCAAAATTGTTAATGTTTACATATGTAGTATATGATTTATAAAGTCAGTACAGTCCAAAATAACATTTTGTGAATCCTTCAAAGCGAAATAGTAATATTTTCTCCTCAAAAGGACTGTCCGACTGTGAACAACACTGTTTCAAATCAACACATGGTTTTAACTAAAAATGATATGAAATCGATAGACTTGGGTGACATTGCGACCACTCAAATTAAACGAAAATGAGTTTTTTAATTTTTGTGCGAACTTTAAATAAATCCTGTAGGCGTTTTCGATGCTTGAAATAAAGGCAGCAAGTTCCCTGCAGTGGCTTCCCCGCGGCAGAAATCTGCAGCAAACGCCAAGAAGCAATATTATTGATTACTTTGTGTATTCGGGCGCGGTCATAGCTTCTAAGGCCACTAGCCTCGTATTAGTCGCGCTTGTTTTATCCAGATGGCAGTGGTCTTCCCCCTCTCCCCCCCCGCTAGATGATGAGATCCGACCTCCACGTTGGCTGGTAGGGTTTTTCCCGACCAGGTATCTTCCACCAGAAAGGTACCTCCCCATTCAGGTCAAGCTCTACGCTCCCCACCGGTCTCCCGGCAGGTGTGGTAGAGGAGTGCAAGGAAGAAGGAGGAAAGATCGCACGCCGTCCGTAGCCCGCTTGTTCGAATTCTGCACCGGCATACGCCTGGTGGTGATCGGAGAAACCACGTAAAACTACCGATCAGAGCAGCCGGCCATTAGAATTCTACTCCAGACAGCGACGGAGTTCACCCTAGCTGTCTACCCAGGGTCGAACATGCTGCCATCGTCGAGACTCGAAACTAGGACCTCCCGGTCAGAGGCGCTGCCATGACATCAGTTGACACTCTGATCCACCTCAGCCTGGTCCAAGAAGCGGACTAGTCCAGGGCAAGTCCCTCGCAAACCACATCACACGCCTCGCTTTAAACAAGCAGGTCGCGTCGCATCATCTGCTACTATCTCAGTCCAAGCGGGACGAAGACCCTTTCGCATCATTCCCTTGCAAATCCAGGCGTCTAGGTGACTTAGCGGCGCGACGGCGCCGGCGCCGGTCGAGCCGAAAGGTCGCGTGTCCGCGTCAGAGCCGTTCCCTCGAATCCCGGCGCGACAAACTCTCCCTCCGCCGGGTGAGCGCTGGCCCTCGCCTCCCGCTCTATGGAGCAGCTGCAGCGGGCCGCTGCGATAACCCCCCGGCCCGCAAGATACTGTCCGTCTGGGCGCGGACTGGCAGCGCCGTCTCGCTTTCCTCCCCGGTGCACCCGCTGCCGCGCGCGCTCTGTCGGGGGAAGTGGCGGGGCGAAGGGAAAGACGAGTCTTTCTCTTCTTCTTCTTCTTCTTCTTCTTCTTATTCTTATTCTTCTTACTCTTCTTCTTACTCTTCTTCTTCTTACTCTTCTTCCTACTCTTCTTCTTACTCTTCTTCTTCTTCTTATTCTTCTTACTCTTCTTCTTACTCTTCTTCTTCTTACTCTTCTTCTTCTTATTCTTATTCTTCTTACTCTTCTTCTTCTTATTCTTATTCTTCTTACTCTTCTTCTTCTTATTATTATTCTTACTCTTCTTCTTCTTACTCTTACTCTTCTTCTTTTTCTTCTTCTTCTTACTCTTACTCTTCTTCGTCTTACTCTTACTCTTCTTCTTACTCTTCTTCTTCTTCTTCCTACTCTTCTTCTTCTTCTTCTTCTTCTTCCTACTCTTCTTCTTCTTCTTCTTCTTCCTACTCTTCTTCTTCTTCTTCTTCTTCTTCTTATTATTATTATTATTATTATTATTATTATTATTATTATTGGTAAGATAAGGTTGTTATGCCTTGAATTATGAATTATGAGGTGATAGAATAATGATGAGAGGTGATCAAGGTCTTTTTCATCCATTACAGCATTCGCCTGAATGGCCGAGGGAAACCACGAAAACCCAGATCAGGATGGTCGGCACGGAGCTCGAATCCAGGCCTCCCGACTGCGAAGAGCGCTACGCACTGAGGAAATTCGCTAGTCGTTATTATTATTATTATTATTATTATTATTATTATTACAATACAGAAGAATTCTGGTTATATTGTTATCTAGTAACCATTGTTCTAATCTTAAGATTATATTATATGGATTTTTTTTATTACAGACGATTTCTTTTTGCTTTACACTTAATGTGCGAATACTGCTACTCGTACATATAAGAGTACTGAATAACATGACAAAAGCAATTTTGATGTATTATTTACATTTTTCAAGTATTACGCAAATGGATTTTTTATACATTATTGCCTTTGCAAACATAAGTACTTAATTTTTTTATTCCTCATGAAATTTCTCGAAACCTCAAACCGTTTCTCTGAAAATTAGATCAAAATTGCGCATTTTCAGTAATGCTTAAAAATGACATTTTCTGAAGAACGGCTCCAAATTTCTGTTACAAATTTGCATGTAAGACTGTGTTTTTCTTTTCTGTAATGTTAGTAAAGGCGTATTACAATTCTTCTATTAGGGTACCGGAAAATTAAGAAAATGTAGAAAATTTTGGCGCCGATTGGTAGCAGCCGCAGTCCCAGGCAGAAGTGCAGAAGTACCTTCCAACAGTGGGAAACGCACCACTCCCTATCCTTTCTTTCCCATCCTGCCTTACTCCTGACTACAAGGCTGTTAATGAGCTAACTCCCCGCCCTCAAGGGACCAAGTCCCCCACACCCTACTATGTCTAGGCAGATACCTTCCGGCGGCTTAAATAAGCGTGCATCAAATATCCGAAATGTGGTGATAGCTGTGTAATACACGCAACGGAAAATACTCCGGAAGCTTGAAGGTAGTTGTATTATATAAAGGACACATTTTATATAACACATACTTTCTTTGAAACGGTATTAAGGACTTTTTTCTAGCCACACATAACAAAATAAGGTTTAAAGAAATGCTTTATTACATACAAAGAAAACATCGATTATAAAACGTGTTAAATGATATTTAGGGTATCAAAAGAGGTGCTTTTTATCTCAAAATAGATAGTACAGGATTCGTAAGAATAGCATGTTGTCGCATGTGATAGCTCATATAGAGGACTGTCAAAAATGAACATTTTAAAGAGGCCTGAAGGTTATTGAAAGAGATTGTGGGGAGTTAAACACCAGCTCAGCCAAAAAGGAACAAAGATTGAATTTATAGTCAGATGAATTTGTAACTACCAAATAAAGAAATTTTCTAATAATAATATTAATTATCAAGTTAGGCGATCATTATTCTGTGTGTATGATTTTCATTGAAAGATTTTAATGAATAAAGAAATATACTCTCATATACCACGATCAATATAGATATTGAACTCGATCGAGAGAAAAGTTAATGTACTGTCATTAACCATTTACTAGTTCCATTTTAGACTTCGAGTATTCCACCTCCAAGTACATATTCTCAACAAAAACATACTCACAATACGGCATGTTTAATATTTTAGACTCTGCTTTGGAATCTTCTCAGAATATTCATAACGCTGTCTTGGACCAGTTCCAAGGGATGGATCATTGAACTTCGCAGCTTTTTCGCTGCGTTGATAGTCTTTGTAGATGAGATATAAAAGGAAATGAGAAGCTTAGAAAATACGTGATTTGTTTTCCCTGGTTATGCCTCACAAAAACGAAACACTTAACTTTCAAATAGCCCGTTTACGTTTTAACGGATCGTCGTAAGAAAAAGTTTATCCAAGGTTCTTCCCAGTCGGTAATTGCGAATGGTAAAAACTTTAAGGCTCCAAGTTATGCCGAGTCGCGCTGCCGTTTAATGGACATGTCGATGTGCTACAGCTTTTCACTGTACGCGCGGGATTACAAAAATCTTTAATTCATAGATTTGAGACGCAACTGAACAAGAAAAGATCTTTCAGAATGAAGAAAAAATGTCACGACATTCCTCAAATTTTCTCTTGAAAAACAAGTCTATAATTGAAATTACTCGTTATTTTTAAAAAACGTCAAATAAATACTCTATATATGAATCAATTAGAGAGTATAAAATAGTAATTTAAAATCGCTTTCATTTCCGTGTTTTGTTGGAGTAGAGTTTGTATTTACCTTATTTTATATTAATATATTATAAAATATATATTATAAAATTTTGGCGTTTAACAAGACGATTCCAATTCTTTGCACAGGTCACAATTGCTTCACAATTTTAAATATTTATTTTATATTAGAAGAAGAACCATTTTCAAATTAAAATTGTACTAAGGCAAACAGTCATTTGAAATTGTTTTCATTGCTCATATAACGTGTAATGTGTAAGGTCTAAATTAAATAATACCATAGACAAGATAAAAGGTAGCTATAATGATGTTATAGGAAAAAATCTTATTTAGGTAAATGGGAAAGAAAATATACTTTATTTCAAAGTGGTAAATTTAAATTTAAAAACTGGTCACCTTGTTTGTAACAATTAAAACTCAATGTTAAGAAAGAATGCCAGTCCATTGCTATCTGGCCACCAATGAAATCAAATGGTTACACCTCACCGACATTTATACTATATGTCAAAATGACCGAACTCCATTTACATTTATTATATGAGAATATCGTCAAGTGGAAGTATAATAATATATACTATGTGCATTTGTAACGGGGCGAGGAAATTAAACCCTTGCACACATTTGACATTGTTATAGCAACTACTGAAAAAGAATTCGAAATGCGATGAATTGAAATAATGATTTAATACCGCGTGGCTGCAGTCAGTGTATTGCTAATTTCATAATAATTTAAATGGAACTTACAGTGCTTTAATGCATGCAAATTTGTGGGGTTAATAATTAAAATAGATGCATTTTGTAATGTAGTGAATAATCCAATTTCAGTTGCAAAGCGAGCTTTCAGTGGTCAAATGAACTTCCTAATAACATAATTCAAAAATCCTAACATCGTGCATTTTTAATAGTTATTTGTATGTTCTGTGTTTGTTAGCAAAGATATTCTTTTTGGAGAAGTTTTGCTTATTTTATACTAAGTACTATATTTCCGTTTAAAAATGAATTATGTATCTGGTTATGTTTCAACGAGCCAGAAGACTAAACGAAATGTGTTTTGTCGCAGATAAAGCTACAATGTGGAAGTTATATTACTATATAGTTCGAGTAAACATATACTAGAAATAAGAAGAAAATAGGTATTACTTGTAGTTCAAAATGTATTGACGAATGACAAAAGTTTTACACTAAAAAGTGGATTGGCTAGAACTTACTGTACATTTCTAAATACTGTGGGTGAAATACTCTCTTAATACACAATGGACGAAATAGACGTCAGCGTAGTAAAAAGAGGCAACTGGCATAAAGGAGTGGAAAATAGTGTTAACCACATGATTTTCCAGTCATTCCCTTGGTGGTGAAGTTATTTGGCCTCACCCCCCCCTGTGTTTGAAGGGGCCAGCAGAGAATTTCCCGACTGCAGTTTTCCCTCACCCCTGCTTCTTACCTAATCCTATTTCGTTAGCTGAGAAGACACAGTCCGATTGCATCCCACAATCAGTTTTCCCTCGCCCCCGCTTTCCAATAAAACCTCTTTCACATTTCGTTACTTGTGAAGGTATAGCCCGACTCCATCCCGTTTCGTTCATGGGGTGCTTCGGAAGGAGTAAACGTTTCAATTAACTCTACATTCATAAGAAGCGGACATAGATGTTCTCGCACCAGTCCAGAGAAAGCCTTGAACACAAATGAACATTGTAGAATTTTCGGAATTGTGTATGTTAAAGCAGCGGGGTAAGAAGACGCTCATGGTAGGAGTTTTCAAGTTTTGTTTTCACAAACTTTTAAATGGGGTTGTCCTCGTAAAATGAGGTGCAAGAACTCTAAAAGGGAGTACAAATGTTTCTTGAAAACCGACATGGATGCAAGGGATATTAACTTTACACAAATTCCCTTTTGCGGACCACAATAAATGGCACTGCGGGTCGGCCGTTGGACAACCCTGGCCTAGATCCAAACTCCGATCGCGGAAGCCGGCGCAACCGTGTAGGAAAGCTTGACTGCGGGATGCAGTCGGTATGCGCCTAGCCAACCGACTTCCCACCGACTGAGATCAGAGCCGGCGCTAGGCGTGGGAAGACCGGGCCATCGCGCGAGGCCCTGCAAATCACGGGGTCCGGTGATGGGATTGAACCCCAAAAATTAGTAAAAAGAATGAAAAAGAAATAAAAACTCCTGAAAATCGTTATCGTAGTTTCATAAATCGCGGTACAGCAGTCTGGTATTTCATTAAATGTTCAATTGATTTTTTTACCTTAAATATTTAATTACAGTCATTACGCATAAGGCAGGACTCTATGAAATGAATCAAATGACAATGAAAATATATTTAATAATTAATTTATTTTCAAAACAACTGTTCTTATTAATCACTAACTAAACGCCCTCATTTTTCAGTGTTTTAAACACACCGTCGAAATTGTATTATTTGATCACTAAATAATTTTACCTAAAACCATTATTTAAATATATTTCAAACTTTTTTCTGGTTTAAACATTGTAATTTTTGCTATTTGTTGAAATAAAATAACCCTTCAAGTTTTTTTGTTAATTAATGTCGTATATTCATGTCGTATCTCGGTCATTAGCGACCACTATTGTATTTAACGTTATGGTAACTGTGAAGATGACATGATATGATGATGATAGGGTGGTGGAAGGCTGAATACAACCATGCCCAAGGAACGACTCGAACCCGCGATCCTTTGGTCCAAATCGCTACGGTAATACTGCTCTCGGCGAACCGGACCGACTCTTCTAGTACCTTGATACAATTTTCACATTTTTAATTTTTCGGTGTGTGTGTGTGGGGGGGAGGGGGGCTACTTTTCAGCACTGTCTCGGGTCCAAAATGTTCTAGCTCCGGCCCTGCTTGAGATGCAGACGAGCGCCTTGGCCTCGGGCCCAGAGGTGTTGACCTACGCGCGGGCCGTTTCATTTGGCGGAGGCTGTCGCGGCGGCGGCGGCGGCCGGGCCGCGGGTAATGGGCGAGCCGTGTTCGCGGCCGCGGGGGTGGAGGGCCCGGGATCGAGCTTGGCACGCTGGGCGCGATGCCCATTCTACGCGATCAAAATGTCACATTGGCGGACAACTGAAGGGAAATACGCGGCTGTTGAATAATATGATGATGATGAGAATGAGGATGAAATAGCTCTCAAAGTACGAGGCGTGTTTTTAAACTAAGTAACGTTTTGCAAAAAAATTCATAATTTTTTTGAAAACAAAATTTATATCTTCATAAAAGAGCATTTCTTCAACTATTGTTTACATAGTTGTCACCGTTGTTCAGACACTTGTCACAGCGGGATACCCACTTTTATACGCCTTCTTCATAGAAAGATGCCGCCAATGAAGACAGCCTCTTCTGAACATCGTTTTTTTCTTTTCTCGAAAACGATGGTCCAATTTGCGAAATACTCATCACAAAACATTCTTATTGTGAACCATCTGTTTAAACGAGTTTTTTCGTTCACATTTTCAACCAACAGCATGTTGAATCCCATCATTGACAACAAAGGTCTCTTATTCGTGCTTTAACATGAAAATTAATTTATCGATCACTGAACTGTCTATGGATTCGTTGACTTCAGTGGCCGCAGTCACTTGATTTTTGGCTATTCGGGATGAGCCGAACAGCTCGATCGACTGAGACGCGGCTCATCCCGGACAGACAAGAATCATTTAATTGTCTAACCCACTTCTCACCATTCCATCACTCATTACATTTTCAGCATAAATCTCTACAAGTTGGAGAAGATTTTCAGCTGCCATAACATTCTATGGGTTCAGAAAGATGGCTGCCTTCACTGCCGGCAACTTTCTGTGAGGACATACAAAAGTTGATTTCCCTCTGTGGCAAATGGGTAAACAACGGTGACTTCCATGTAAAAAAATAGCTTAAGAAATGCTCTTTTTAATGTAAAAGTAAATTTTGTTTGAAAGAAATGTTTAAGTGTTTTTTCCCAAAATGATTTAAACTTTAACAACACGTCTCGAACTTTGACAGCTATTCCATCCTCATTGTCATGGTCATTGTCATCGTTATCGTTATCATCATCATAAACTTGAACCTTACCCTCAGCCTCGATTATCAAACTCATCCTTGTTCTAATAATATTTTCTCCATTTCGTGTTCTTTATCCTCATCTTCACCATCTGTTACTTCTTCTTCTTCTTCTTAAACGTAATTCTTTATTGCACAATTTCCACTCTTACAAATCATACATCAATAACAAAATAGTGATGTATAAAATTGGCAACGGCAATTACGATCTTCTTCTTTTAATTCCTCCTTTCTTATTATGTTCTTCTCATTATTGTTTTATTCGTGCAATTCTCCTTTTTCTCCTCTATATATTTCTTCGTTTTTCATTCATGATATGCAAGATTCGCAGTGTAGAAATTGTGATTATGAAATCCTTACTAAATGAACCGGGATTTGAAATATTTGGAAAATTAAAAGAATTTAAACACAAAATTATTTAGATAAATAAATAATAAAATATTCGAAAAAATGACTGTCACTCTCTATTGAATTAATTATAAGCATAATTGTCATGTAAACCAGATTGAAAATTTCAATTACGATTAGAGTTCGTCATATGAAAATACAGAATGCAAAGATTAAAACAGATTAATACAAACTCTGAGAGGAAGGTTTTAAAATTAAAAGCAAGGGTAACAGATATTTGTATAAACCTAGCGTAAACTTCTTTTCTTGGAAAACTTGCCAATGGGAAAATATCTGTTTAGAATAAGAAAATGCAGTTTAAGTGACTACAAGAATATTTAAGACGTTGTTTTAATTACAATATTTGTCAACCTTAATACATAATGTACGTCACGCAGAAGATGTCACATCTACCATGCACTGAACTAAGTACTTGAAATTCTCAGAAATTGAAAGTTGAATGTCTCAATTTCTAATTGCAGATTGAAGGTGGTTTAGTACAGAAAGAGATGAAAGCATTTTTAAGCATTTGATAATTTTAGAGGCTTTGACAGAATACTTTATAATACAGCTTATTAAACGGAATCGCCTTCCATTAAACATCTAAGAAAAAAAAACGTTCTTACAACTCCAACTCAGATAAACCCAAATTCCACGTCGTGAGGTGCTTCTATCCTTGCCCCTACTATCTCAGACAAGAACTTCCAAGAGACTTCCTTGATCACTGGGCCAAGTCGTTTCTTCACGTCGTGACACGATGTCACTTAAAGGAGAACATCTTAATTCGTGTTTCACATTGTGATATATAAAATGTGAGGCCATTCCAGGCGCGAGCCTACTTCTCCGAGTATTATCCTGAAAAACGACGAGCCCGCCTTGAAAACTGCACGGAGCGAGGAGAATGAATTTGCCTTTAAAAGCCCATTTTTCTGGCTGTGCATACTTAATCCGCCTCAGGAAATAGAGCTAAATGGGCTCGGGTGAGAGACTCAGCAAGCCGCGCTTAAAGGGCACTTTTTAAAACATTCGATATTTCTCCTGTCGCTCGTGGCTAATGAATGCCTTGTGAGCTCACCAGCGAACACGGATGCAAATGGAAGTATCCCGGGAACTTCACTGGAGGGCTGGAGTTGAAAGTTTGCAAGAGCTTAGAGAGAAAGCAATAGATTTTCAATGTATAGGTTTTTAGGTGGACTAATATCAACTGCAAGCAGTTAACTTGTCTAAAAGTAGGTCAGTAGATTTAAAACCAAGACTATCTGCACGAAACTGAAATACGACTACTCAGCAATCATTGCAGTTAGGTGGACTAATATCAACTGC
>BOPP01000042.1:2762710-2778215 GCA_017312745.1 Gryllus bimaculatus
AAAAAGTGTCACGTATCCCTCTGTGGTACAACCATTGTTTCTAGAAAGACTCCGAGAGAATGCTGCTGACGTTTGGCTTGATTTCGGCTGCAGAACTTCCGGACGAGAAAAACATTTGAAGGACTTGTGCCGGTAACAAGAAAAGCAACACCAGCCACCAAAAGCAACCCAGCAATTAGTAAATGTTGATATATCGACTTTGGAGAAGATATGGCTTATTGTTTAAATACGTGTGTCTTGGTGCATTAATGAAGAGTTTTGGGCAGCAAAACGAGAGGAAATCCAAATCGTAAATGTTGATATCTCGACTTTGTGTATCTCGAGAAGATCTGGCTTATAATTTAAATATGTGTCTTTTGTTTCCATTAATGACGAGTTTTGGGCAGCAAAACGGGAGGAGAGACACATGGGCTAAAATAGAGATGACAAAATGTATGAATAGGAGGTCTCTTGCAGTGGCTGGTGTGGCTTATCTTGTTATTGCCCCAAGCACTTAAATTATATGTAAAACAAAACAAATAAATATACATTACACAAACCATGAGATATAATTAAGGAAATTTAAGGTAATGTCGCGACCTAGTGACACTTCGACATAAATAACAATTACGCAAAGAAGCCCACAATATTCTTACAAATCAATATTTCGAAGAAATGAACTTTTTTACAATATGACAACGAGAAGAATCATCTCTGTAACAAAGTTGTGACGTTATAACCTCCGGTCCAAGGTTCTACTTCTCCCTTAAAAAAGTTTTGCGGGGTCGCAAGTGTCAACAGAAATGGGGACATTACTTTTCTCCGAGCAGGTAATTAAAATTTCTAAGGATCTCATTAAAAGCGGGCGTCCTTGTGCGCGCTGCGGCGTTACAAGGTTCAATTTTCCGCGTTTCCTGAGAGTCCAATTACGATCGAAAGCTCTAGATATTTGGCTTTCGAAAGTATTTAGAACGTTTAATGAAGCAAGACATCAGTGCCCACCTTGCACTGCAGCCGAGAGAGAGTCCGCGCAACTATCAATCCTCCAAGAACGAGTTTTGCTGAGGAACATACAAGTAGCGGAGATATCCCTACAGTCGGACGGCGAAGGAATTATATATAATTTTTAAAAAATGAAAAAAAATATTCCGTAAACAACTCAATTCTTCAACATCCATACACGTTTTTGATATTCACCCTTTCATCAACGGATGCAAGACAATGTTCACATTGATTCTGGCTTGGGTGGCTCAGGGCATCAAGTTATGTCACTGCAGTGCCCCTGACCGGGAGGTCCTAGAGTTTGTGCCCCAACGGTGGGAATTTAGATACTAGAACTAGTATTAAGATACTTGATAACTAAAACAAATTCAGCCGCTGCCTGAAGGAGAATTTTTACAACCGGAATCTCTTCGGAAGTTCCGTGGGTTTTCCAATCAACACAAGGTGATTGACGGAGCGATACCCTAACCAACGGCCATGGAGCGCGAGTGAACTTTCCTTCCTTCCTTTCTTCCTTCCTTTCTTCCTTCCTTTCTTCCTTCCTTTCTTCCTTCCTTTCTTTCTTCCTTTCTTCCTTCATTTCTTCCTTCATTTCTTCCTTTATTTCTTCCTTCATTTCTTCCTTCCTTTCTTCCTTCCTTTCTTCCTTCCTTTCTTCCTTCCTTTCTTCCTTCCTTTCTTCCTTCCTTCCTTGTCCTATACTCACCCTCGCTTTCTTACACTCACATGGACTCACTCACATGCACAACACCGCCTCACACGCCGGGAAACCATTTAAGGCCACAGAGCTAGTTCCGGCTGGGACGGTGCCCTTCTAGTGAGAGATATCTGGTTAAGTTGAACTCCGCAAGGTGACGTTCAGGTCGTCGCCGCATCTCACCAACCACCGGGGTAATATCACCGCTATCTTTCGTGATGCAGCACTACAGTAACGGAACTAATTACCTGAGCATGCGACACCCCCAGACACCCTACAATCAATCAATCAATCGCATTGATTTTGTAGCAAATGCTAATTGTGATTCCAAAAGTGAATTTCGTTTGTAGGACTAAAATGTTGCATCGAGCTGTAATCAGTAACCTAACTACAAGAGCCGCTCGTAGAGTCACGACCAGAATAGCCCCGAGGGTTACTATAGCAACACGAACTCTGCGTGCCAACAATCTGAATGAGAAAGTTCACGGGTTGGAATACCATTCGGGGAACGGGTGCTGATGTAACTCGACTGTCCAGGATCAAATAAAATATGTAGTCCGATGTGCTATACAAATAGTTCTCATTCTCGAGAATGAAAATTTCTTATCATTAAATGTCAAAAACGTTTGTTATTGTCTTTATTCATCAACAATTGTGTTGGTAACGAGTGGACAAAATACTCCGGAGATCGAGAAAAACTGCGCCTAATAAACTCTTCTTTCTGGAAGTTGAACCGTTGATTTTAGAACTAAACTAAAAAATATAAAACTAGTTGAAATGACATCAAAACTATATTTATTAAGAATTTTCTATTGCATCCCAGCTGCACACCAAACAGCTGGTGTTCTACGCGAAAACTGAGCCTGGAGCGCAAGTGAATTGTTTCCATTAATTGCATCGTTCTGAAATTTTCTACCACAGATCGTCATATGTATGTTCCCATAACCAAAAGTAAACAAAATCCGAAATTCATTCACCAGTACGAAAAAAAATCAACCCAAACTGTAATTACAATACACGACAGCCCCCCGATAAACGAAAAACATGGCAATAAATGGAGTGGTTTATAATAACTGTCCGTTTGTTTTGACTACATTCCGAACGAGTTTGTGAGAATACGAAAGGGTAAAACACAGGTCTTGAATGAAAACGGATCGGAATATTTTAAAATTCAAATAAAGTGGGCACATCACGTTAAAATTCTTGAAGGTAAAAAGTCTCATTGAAACGTCACAGGAAAATTCTGCATTAAGAAATATGAATTGTTGATTCTTGCATCTCCTTTAAGATTAAGAGTATTTAAAATTATTAGTACAGCGAACGTTTAAGAGTAATTAGTAGATGAAGTGAAATATAACACTGACCCTTTGAAATGATGCAAAATAAAGCAGAAAAGGATTCAGAATAACATAGTTCAAAAGGATGAAAAGTCAAACGCGAAACTTTCAAAGAGAAAACATTGTATCACCAGTATACTCCTGAATTAGAAATTAATACTGAAACACAAGTCAGTGATGTCCCAGTATACGACATGTAGTAAGTCTCTAGGGAATAACAATAACAATAATAATAATAATAATAATAATAATAATAATAATAATAATAATAATAATAATAATAATAATAAAACAATTTCGTGCACCAATATTTCAAGTAAACAGCTAGATTTTTCCATCATCGACAGCGCTCCCACATCTGAATAAGTGAATTTCCAATCTTCGGGGCTGTTTAATGTTTACAAAATGTTGAACGTTTTTAACGGGCGATATAATTTTCCCAATGCGTATGGCAGGGAGTATTTTCTTCTGAGAGAGAATATAATTGTGAAAACATAATTATAATTTGTTGTGTTTTCTAAACAACTTAAGCAGCAGCTAGGTTCTGGGATGCCCCGGTGCAGAAAGTCGAAAGGGCAAAAGAGTTTTAAATCTGGATGGCATAAGAAAATGGCTGGTGCAATGGAGAAAATAAGCATGGATTGCGATTTTTTTTCTTAGTCTATATTCGTCCCCGAGAGGTCAAAAGGGGTATTAAAGGCCCTTTACATCGGGCAACTGGTGCGATTGCCAAGTTGCACCAGCCTATGCTCCTGATCCAACGATGGGCAACGGAAACGATAGAGGAGTGATTTTGTAATTTATTGTAATATATATCTATGTATTGTAATATATCTGAGAAAGCAACTAATTATTAAGTTCATTAATATTTTTTCTAATCAATGGGATCTCAATTATACCTATCATTCGCCTGTTCATATTCAACTATATATCTTCTCTCGACCACTTGATTGACCCCCCTTTAAAATTTCATCTCAACTCCCAAGGAGTCGATAGCAACGTCTTTGGAAACCCTTGCTCTAGGGCAGTCACGTCAAACTGAGCCCGCACGAGCTAGTTTCACACCTGGGGAGCCCGGCGCTCCCACGGGCACAGACAACATCCCCGCACTCCGCACTCATTTCCCCATAAAATTCAGAAAGAGATGCGCGAGCTCGAGAGGTGCGAGGCGGTGAATATTGGCTTCACACGAAAATAGGTTAGTCACACTTTTTCTTTCAAATAACCGAGAATTGTATTATGTTAATGTTCTGCGTTACTTATTACCATACTATTTGATGTTGATTTTTTTGCTAAATTCTTGTTGCAAAGTGACCGGGATATGTTTCAATGGCGCATTCTTTCCTTGTTTTCGTTTTTAAATCACTTCCTTCCATCCATCATCTGTCCTTATTATGTTATTAAATCATTCAGTAATTTTTTGTATTTAGTAATGTGAAATAAATTAACAAGTCTCTATAAGTTAACAATTCTCGCTTACGGACGGGCAGTGCTATTAACAGACAAGAATAGTTGCCTCTTAAACCTTCCAAACTGAACGTAGGAAGTTCATGCTTCTACGTCACTCTCACATAAACAGGATTACGAAATCAAAATTCTTTAGATCCAAATTTCTTTTGATTCAAAATTTTTAATTTTATTAATGAGAATTTAAAATTTGTCTGATGTATTAGTTAATTTTGACAGATCATTTATTTGTTTAAAAGAAAAAATAGTAATTAATATATCTAAATTTGTGACAATAACTGTCAAGTAACTTCTCCCGAAGACTGTTATCGGCTTGGTATCCAATGTCGTACCGCCCTTGCTATGTCGTCTACCTTTCCTTTTAAATTCTTAACTCTTACATTTAAATCTAGCGACAACTTCTCTGGACGCAGTGCCCGCGAGCTCTAGAAAGCTAATTAACGTGCCCGCGGCCTTGTCATGTCTGCTTTAGGGTGTAAGAAAACGCAAGAGTTTCCTCTGAATTTGGGTTATTCTCAATAATACATTACTGGTAAATTGTCCTGCCAAAAAATACGTTTATTACAAAATTGGCGGAACTGTCTTAATTTATTTGTTTTCATAATTATTATAGTTTATATTTTGATGAAATGAACTAATAGCAGTGACTTGAAAAAACATCACCACAATTAAATGCTGACCAAAAAAGCATCGGGCAGTCTCTGAAAATCGGTGTGAAAAAGAAAACTGAGCAGAGAATACATTAAACGAAAAAACACAATTACTTCTAGAGAATTATAATGACGAGGGGTAATTTGAGCTCGCTGCCCACGCTTTTATAAACAATGATATACAGTAGGTATGTCAAAAAAAAACGGAACAATTATAATCGTTGGGTACCTCCGCTTCATTTCCATACGCAAGCTTATGATGACTGCAGAATCCAACGGTCGATTTTTAACGAAGTGGGCTGGATTATGACATTTATGCCATTCACAGCACAAGTGTAATGGACAGCACCATCTAGGTTTGGGATTCACAACGATAAACAACGAATCCAGGACCAATTAAATTATCATCATGAGAGGATTCACACAATATCTCCGTGAAGAGAGTTGAAGAGCAATCTAACACATCAGCAAAATATGAACAGAAAGAATGGATTATATTCCAAAACGATATTTTGTTAAAGCAATTGCTTTATAATTGACACAAAGCTGTGAAAAAACCATACAGCTAATTATAGCATGATCCTGTAGAAAAAAAAGCAAATTTGTCGGGACATATTTAAAAAAACAACTTATATTCACGAAAAATTTACCATCGATATATAAACACCACTAAAGAATGACATTCAAGTAAATGAAAATTAATATTTTAACAAAAAAATTATATATATTATAATATATATAATTTCATAATATTTTATAGAATACGTATATATTCTGCCAAATAGTTTTATTAAGTAAGGGAAGAAATAAAGGGAAGTGGTTTCAAAATGTACTTCTCCGTAAACACGAAGATGGGGCCACATAGCATCCCTCTGGAAAATATCTCATATTGAAGACTTCTCAACTGCAATTTAGTCTGGCTCAATAGGTTTTATGGAACCACACTCATACTAGCAAATAGCCTCTAATTAACCGAACACCGATTCCGGCCTGCACTGACTGTTCCTCCCCACAATACCTCGGCCCCACAGGCACCGGAACCGTTGGCGACGGGGCCCACGAGTACGTGGAGCGGGGAGAGACATCGAGTTGGAAGTTTTCGAGTGGCGCAGCTTCCTCCGCCGCTCCAACCGAAACAATGCTCGCAATTGGGCGCAAGGCCCCGCCCGCAAAGAGGCGGGTGATGCGTGCCGGCCTGCCGCGCGGTGGCGCAATCGGCAGCGGGGTAGGGGCGGGCGGGTAAGTACGGTGTGTAGGCGGAGAGGACGGACACGGGCGCTGGGCCGGGGCTGGGTACGGATTAGGGACTGGGACTGGGGCGAGGCATGGGCGGGAGGTGGGGACAGGGGCGGACAGGGGCCGTATGGGACAAGCGTGCGGGGACAGTGGCCGGCGGACAGGGGCGGGGACAGGGCGGGGACAGGGGCGGGACAGGGCGGGGACAGGGGCAGGGGACAGGGGCGGGCGACAGGGCTAGCGGACAGCGGCGCGGGACAGAGACGGGGGCAAAGGGGGCGGGGCGGGCGTGGGTGGGGCGGGGTGGCTGCGGGCGGGGGCGGGCGGAACATTAGGAGACTGGAGGCAGGCGGCTGTGTGGGGTTGTTGCAGGGTGGCAGGGAGGGCCGGGGGCGGGGATAGGCGCGAATAGGGGGCGGAGGAGCGGATCGAAGGAGGGGCGGAGGAGAAAGCGGAGGAGAGAAGTTGGAGGCGGGGTGGGTGCGAGGACGGAGGAACGGGGTGGGAGAAGAGGCGGTGGTGAAATGGCGTGGCCGTTGTAAGATGGCCGGAGGCTGGGGCTGGGGTTGGGTTGGGGCTGCGGGTAGGAGTGAGAGCTGGGCTGGGCTGGGAGTGGGGCTGGGCTGTGCGGGCGGCTGGGCTGTGGGGCGGGGGCTGGCTGTGGGGCGGGGGCTGTGATGTGGGCGGGAGGCTGGGCGCGGGGAGAGAGCGACGCGGGCTAGACCCGGGCTGGAACGCCGGAAGCAGGCGGGAGCGGGTGCCAAAGAGTTCCCGCGCGCTGCGATGACAAACGCCGCCCTGCGCCAACAACGATCTGAACAGTCCCGAACATGAGTCAGGCTAGCCGGTGACAGCTGGCTCTCGGGGAGCTGGCGAGCGCGCGGAGGCTCTTGACGGGCCGGGGTGGGCCCAGGGGAGCGGGTCTGCGGCCGGGCGGGAGGGATTGAGGAGAGGGGAGGGACTGGGAGATGGGCGGAATGCAACGAAGCAGGCGGGAGGTGAAACCGCGGGACACGATGAAACTTGCCGCCAACATGACGTTTCACGTGTTCAGGACTACGCGCGGTGGAAAGAGAATCACCGGCAACGTGCGTTCGTTCGGAAGTGTGTGTCCGAAAAAAATCGAGGATTAAGCACGAGTTCTGTATTTTTTCAAATGAACAATATATTATTGAGTACGTACATAATACGAGGCACATGATTATTGAAGTGATTATTCTTTTGAGGTACATGAAGACCCGAATTCAGAGGAAAAACATCCCCTAAATAATAATAATAATAATAATAATAATAATAATAATAATAATAATATTGTTGATAATAATGTTTATTATTTATTTTATTTAGACGTTACAGACCATTATAAACGTTTAATTGCGCTTAACAGCTATACATTTCCATTTCAGTTGGAAGATAAAGCTTGCAGGGAAAACTGTTACCACATTCCCTCTCCTAGAGAGGGAATAAGATGATGCTTTCGGCACTTGTCTCTTACCATTCAACAGTGCACAAGAGTCATGATCTGAGCTGTCTGGGTGATGCCGCGTCGAAAGTTGAGGTGCCGACTTTTCGACCGACATATCGCGGTCCTCTTCAGGGCTGCACTGCCTTGAAGAACAGCCCTGAAGAGGATAGCGATATGTCGGTCGAAACGTCGGCACCTTCGACGTGGTGTCACCCGGACAGCCCAAAACACAACTCTGGCCGCGTAAGCCTGCGATATCATTTAGTGCACAACAGCATTCTCCGAGGTAGGTTTGTTATGTGTTTTTTTACAGTTAGGGGGTGGTTAAGCGCGGAGAAGATATCCTTCGGAGACGTGATAGTAACCGATGTGAAAACATATCTCCTCGCGCCTGTTACCCCAAGTTGAAAACGTCTAAGATTTTGAGGAGTTCCTGATCCACGTGAGTTTAAAATCAGAATTGTAGCACTCTGCTTTGTACCAAGAATGCAACATCTGATGATAAAATTCATTTACTCAATTGTCATCATAAGTATTCTCGCGGCCAACTTTGCTCGAAGCGACAGACTATCTCTTCCACAGATCAGAAGACAATGGGTAGCAGGCAAACAATACACTTCAAACAGAAAAGCAAAAACTATCGAGAATTTAACCACAATTCAAAGGAGATGTGGCTCATCGAAGTAAGAAGGTCCGTAAGGTAGAAACTCCCGTTTGGTCCTTACAAAGAGGAAACAAAAGGTTCGCTGGTTAGTCTTTCCACCTCAGTAGAGAGCGAAAATGTCGAAATACGAGTAGATAACGTGTTAAATTCATTTTGGAACGACCCTAAAGGGTAACATTTGTTTCATTTGCTTTTTTTTTTCATTCTTTGAAATTCATTTCGAAATTAAAGAATAGTATTGCGTGTACAATCGTTAGTCACGGTGTCTTCTAAGTTGAATGGCAAATATTACAAAATTATTTGTTTTCGACAAACTTAACTCACATTACGAAAATAATGGTAAAATATAATTTAGTAATTTTGGCAATAATCGTTAACTAATATTAATAAACTATTATTTCGTTTCGTAAAGTATTAGCTGTAATGAATTCATAATATAATAACAACAAAGCAGGCAAGCAGCAAAGAAGACTCAGCATGATGTCTCTAACAGAAATTTCGACTGAAGTTATTAAAATGTAGAATCTGAAAAAACTCGGATTCGACTGAGCCCTCAAGGTTATTTCCTTTCGCAGTATCCGTAACACAAACAAATATGTTTTACAAAAAATACAAAGTGAAATTTCGAAACTTCCTGAATAAAAAATATATGTTTACCATGATATAACACATGCACATTTTCTGAAAAATGATCTAAGAAATGTAAGCAACTAATTTAACTATCAAAAAGTTATTGAAATACTAATGATGGCTTTGGTTTACGAATGGCACTATCTTCAGGCAACATCGTCCAATTCTATTTCTGTGCTATTTTTTATTTTTTTCAAATTTTTGTGACCACCAGGAAACACCTATTTATAGTGAGAAAAAGGACAGAGTTATTTAAAAATAATAAGCAACTCACCACTTTGAAGAAGCAGTTGAATCTCTTCGTCGTGTCCACCGTTCACCATGATAACGAATTGTTCGTAGAGAAATGAAGGATCTACTTCTACGGAAGATCTCTGGAAAATATTAAATGAAACACATATATTAATATAATTAGCGTCTTAATTATATGAATAAATAACACTAGAAATGAGGTTTAATAACCATATTATGTAAAGTAATGCTGGTGTTTTGGTTACCTGATGAAAAACGATTCAAAATTCTTGTCTAAGTGGAGTTAGTGAGTGCCTTAGTGAATAAAAATAGTCTGGTAACTGTGGAGTATGTTATAACCGGACAGAAGCCGGAGTTCCTACCCGTTGGAATGTGAGATCCGGCGCCGACCGAAGTGAGGTGACTGCATATGGAAACGAAGTGCTGTGCCTATTCTATCATGCCCCTAAGAAGCAAGTGACGTTGCAAGCAAGTTGGAGCCATTTTTTGAAAATTTAGAATTTTCAAATGAGCTTCACGTACAGTACAGAAAAATTAAAATATCGGTTTAAAATTCAAGAGGCCACGACATCAGCCAGATCGAGTGGGGGATATTAATTTTGGAGAAAGTCAGCTGAACGGTTTAACCAATAGAGATGTTCACAGACGGGCAGACGAACAGCCGGACGAACGTATGGACGAACGGATGGACGAACGGACAGGCGAACGGATGGACGAACGGACGGGCGAACGGACGGGCGAACGAACGAACGAACGAACAGATAGACGGACAGATGGACGGACGGACAGATGGACGGACAGACAGATGGACGGACAGACAGATGGACGGACAGACAGATGGACCGACAAGACAGATGGGACCGGACAACCAGATGGACGGACTAGACAGATGGATACGGACAGACAGATGGACGACAAGACAGATGGACGGACAGACAGATGGACGTTTCGCAGTCATTAGTTTTTTTGGTATCAAAGACCATCAATAAATGGATTCGCGCTACACCACGTCATAGAGTATTTTTTTCACTTTATCGTCATTAGGACCCTGTAATAAATTCGCCGTTTTTACACATTATATAACTTTCTCTATTGTGTAAGAGGTACCGGGAAAGTAAAATCTACTGTCATGTTCAAACAAGCGTTACACTCCCTCAAGACTCTCCACAAGCTAGCTGTAAGGCCCAGGCAGTGGACAGACTGGTGCAGGCGCGGAGAACCGAAACGCACCGTGCGCTGTCGGGGTCTGGTCACGTCGGGGCGCCGCCGCCGTCCCCCCCCGTCCCATCCCAGTCCCACGCCCCCTCGCGCACGCCCTCTGCCCCCGCCGTCCGCCCCGCGGCGGCCCCGCATTGTCACCGGGCGTGTAATTGTGTGAGCGGGCGGACGCATGGACACCGCGGGAACTTCTGACCTGTAAATTCACTCCTGAGGGCGCGCCCTGAATACTAAGGAGCCCGGGGCGCCCTCGAGGGCCTACGGCCGCGGACGGGGCCCCCGGCGGCGCTGCGCACGAGTGCGCGCGCTGGTGGACACTTTTCCGACGGCTGCGCTTTCGCGCACCGGCCCGCGAGAATAAAAATCTTCAGCTCGTTGATTAATACAATTTATTATCACCAATTGAAGTTTTGGCCGTTCAAACATTTTTGAGATATCGATAAGATTATGTGCCTTTTTTAATTTCTAAATATGTAATTGACATTTTCACCTTCCATGCAGTTTTTAAATTCAGGAAATAATTTACATTTTAGTACTAATGCCATATAATAATGGGTAAGACAATATTTTAACAGAAGCAACAGAAATAAGAAATGATTCTCCCCCTAAGGGAGCTAAAAATGTATATGAATGTTATGAATTGTAACGTGAAAGTGTAAGAATAAAGTGCAATGTAGGAAAGATATATTTCTATCTATGTATTATCAAATGTATTTCTATCTATTACAACTGGAACAGTGTTTAAAGAAGCACTGTTGAAACCTGATTGGTTGAAAATCTCTCAAATAGACAAATATTTTGTAATATTAGTGTGATAAAAGAAATGCATTGAATAATTGTACTTTTACTCAATGCATGAACTCTCACGTTATTCAATGAATGAGACATTTCTGCGTTTTGAAGTATTTTGCTTGTTTATCCACCACACTCTATTAATTGCAAAAGTTACTTCTCAAGCTCACCATTCATTTTTTATCATTCAGTTGTTTTCTCCTCTACCCTCTGATACGCGAAGAGAGTGTGCGACTGCAACTGGAGAACATGTCACCGCGCAGCTGAAGCACCCCTTCCCCTCCTCTTCTTACAACAATCCCCTCCCCGTAGAGCTCCGCCCCTCCACATCACCTGTCTTCGTGGCATCACTGCACTGCCCCATCCCTCCGACCAGCTGCATTATCCCTTCTTACTCGCCACGTACAGGCAAACCTCGGCTGATAATCTCGTCTAATACCATCCTTCCCCTCCCTTACACATCACACCCCGACGAAAGGAGGTGAATGGAACGGGATGCTGACGGAAACGGGGAGGGGTGGGACGGGGTGGAATGTAACAGTGTGGGATGGAATAGGGGGTCGGGATGGAGGGGGGAGTTAGGTGAGGATGCAAAGTTTGGGATAACGGAGGGAAGGGAGGGGATGATGAAAGGAATGGTGCGCATGAACGTTAGTGGGATGGTAATGACGTGGAAATGAAAACGGGGAGAATTGCGGCAGTGTTTCGTTGGACGAGAGTGAATGAGAAGTGCGGCGCGGGGGAGCTGGCCGATAATGGGGCGGACACAACGGACTAGAGCGGAGAGGAATGCAACTGGGCACCAAAAACGAGCGTGGAGTAAGATGTTGGACGGGATAGACAATACGTGAGAGGAAGGACGGACATGAATGGCGCGGCACGACAAGCGAAGACAGCGGACGAGCAACAGGGAAAGGGGCTGGACGGAACAGATCGGATCAAATAGGGCGGGATAAAAGGAGTGCGAGGATGCGTGGAGCGACGTGGTGAACAGGGACAATGCAGTGCATGAGAGCGCACGATGGGAAGATAATGTCACGAGGGTGGGGCGGGTGGGATGGGGGGGCAGGAGCCGAAAGATTGGCACATGCGGCCGGGCGAGAGAGGCGTGAGCGCGGGAGAGCGACTCAGGCGTGGCGTGGGCGGGCGACGCGCGCCGCGGTCCGCGTGATGGATGAGCGAGTGATGGGCTGTGGCAGGGCTTCGAGCCACGCGCGCGCCGCGGGGCGGACGGGCCGACGGAGGGAAACGCGCTCCGGCGGGGCAGTGGAAGTGATGGCGACGAATGGGAGTGGAAACGCAGATGCGAACATGATGTTGGATGGAGTGATGTTTTCGGGCATGTCAACTGCTATGGGTATTGGTCCCGTTAGTGTAGTGAATGTTTAAACCCGGCAGGTGGAGGATTTCATTCCCCACTGGATGGTGAGAACCAGCTCTGATCTACATGTTGGCTTAAGGGGATTACACTCTCCAGATATCTTCCTCAGTGGGGCTATGCCCTACGGGACAAGCTATAAACTGTCGACTGGTCTCCGAACATGTGTGGTAGTGTATGAATCTAAGTATAAGTGTGAGTGTGTGTGCGTGTAAGAGTAAACTGTAGGTCAAGGGAATAGGACGAAACATCGCGTGTAATTCGTCGTCCGTTTGATAAGATACTTCTTCGTCTTTCACCTGATATGCTACATGATCGATCGAAGGGAGAATGGTGAATGGTGGGCCGGCGGAGTGAGTATGAAAATGTGGACAATGTAGGGATGAGGCATGAAAATGTAAATGTGACGATGAGTGTGACAGAGAAAAAATAAGAATTGCACAGGGGTAATGGTAGATGTTTGACCGAGTGGACGAACATGGTGTGAGTGTGGTGAGGTAGGGAACATTAGTATGTACGAAGAAACATTAGAATGTACGAATGTCATTGGTGTCGGAGGAAAAAATGATTTAAGAAAAAACGATATCTCTAGGTTTTCAGTATAAATGCTAAGACACGTACAGTTTATACGCACGAACGATTTGACTAACGAGAACAGTTAGTGAAGAAAGACAGCAGCAGGTGATAAAGAGCAGACATAACGAGTGTATGAAGACGCAAACACAGGAAGATCTGGCAATGACATATCCAAATTCATTTTTATTCTGACAATAGAGTTTAATAAAAGACTAGAGTCGTGCAGCAACAAAACCTCAATTAAGCGACACATTCAAAATACTAGGTAATTTTTCTTAAACCACTACAAACTAGCCACTGCCTCCCCGGTTACACACCAGAACTTCCTGTGCAGCCGAGCATTTTCTACTTCAAGAGGGATGGGCAAATGGGATCGGAGGACCTGTCCGGCCGCAAAGGCGGGAATGGCAACAGGAATGGGGAGGAAGGATTCCGCGCTCCGTAGCAAGTTGTTTACAGTTCAGCGCCGGCAACCATCTAAAACTGTTATTAAACGTATTTTCAATGTTATTCCATTATGTACTCGAATTACTACCAGTGTTCGAGCTACATAAATTAATATTACATGAATAGATTTTCTTCAAATGTGTGTAATATACTAATTTACATAAAGATAGATATCGAATCACTCTATTGAAAGCATCTTATCTCAACTGAAAATATATTAAATAAATAAATAAATAAATAAATAAATAAATAAATAAATAAATAAATAAATAAATAAATAAAATAGTAGGGCACAAGCCTGGGAAAACAACTCAAACTCACAGAATTCTAATTGTAAGGATAGGAGGAACAGGAAAACCACTGGACGGATGTAGGCAGCCCTGAGGGACAGAGCGCCCACTACGCCGAGGGGACGGAAAGCGAACATCCAGTAATCTTGCGTGTCAAATGCTGATGGGTCCGACGCGCGGCGGGGCTAAAAAAGAGCGGGGCTGCATTCGCTATGTATAAACGCGTCGATACATATTAAATTCTAATTATTAGTTTCCACAGCGCGGCCGTCTCTGTCGCTCTCCACAACGCGATACCGAACGAAAAAAATTGAAATGCCGGGTCTCCCTCCCAAAAAATGAAAGTTCCATCGGAGAATACAATACACAATTTCACCCCGTTGTGTTTTCGGATCGGCACAAAAAAAAAGAGAGCCTAAAACTCCGAAAATGAAGCGCGTAGTTCGCTTTCAGACTTCCCCCGCATGGCCGGCGTATTCTATTACAGATTTCACAATAACAATTACAGTTTATTTGAATTTTATGAGAGCTTTTTGTGTCAGTTTCACCCTCCTCTCGACTAGCCTTTCAATAGGAGTTTAATAAAAGCTTTTGGAGTGTCTGTGGACAAGTGGGTGAGAGAGTGACAGTGTAGGAGAGTGAAATGATGAGTGGGTGATGAGCAAGTTGAAAAGCAAGAGCATACGTTGCGGAGCGAATAGTGCGCCAATCGACTACATGTACAGTCATATAGATCTGCAGATATCGGGCTAAGCAAGCGATGGAAAAGAAGATTAAAAATTATGCGGAAGAAGGGGTTTACGAGTAGAGCATGGGTTAGTGACCAGGACAGTGTTGTAGTGAATGGGTGGATACTTAGGAGATGAAAATAAAGTGAACAGGAAGAGAGCACTTGATCGTTTACAACGTGCATAATGGAAAAACGTAGATGACGTAGGTTTTGTTGACTTTTTGTCGTTATCAGTTGACGGAAAATGAATAGTTTGATGTATTACCACTAAAAGTGCAGTATGCAGAAAAGGATCATTGCATATGTGGTCGGTATAGAGCCCACTATACGGTCAGGGAAAAAATCACAAACGCACATATTCAAGGCGGGTGATGAGAGGGTGGCAGGGGTAGGGCGAGAAGGAGATAATGCGAGAACCAAGTAGAGTGGGAGGGAAATAGGATGAGGGGGAGGTAGTGGAGAAGTTGGTAAGGGGAGCGGGTGGTAGGGGGAGGATAGTTGGGAGGTAGGGTGAGATAGTGGTAGGTTGAGAGAATTGTGTGGGGTAGGAAGGCAGAGGGAGGAAGGGAGATGGAGGAAGGAAGAGGGAGGACGGGAGAGGGAGGAAAAGAGAGGGAGAGGGAAGAAGAGAGAGGGAGAGGGAAGAATAGAGGGAGAGGGAGGAATAGAGGGAGAGGGAGGAATAGAGGGAGAAT
>BOPP01000042.1:2791395-2804599 GCA_017312745.1 Gryllus bimaculatus
AACGGCGAGGCGGCCAGCCAAGGCAGTTGAGGCGGTGGCTCAGCGATGCGCGCCCTCGTTCACGTGCCGGCTTCAGCTCCACTCCTCGACTCGACAATCACGTCAAGAAAATGCGCAGACTATATGTTCATGTTTTCAGAAATTGAGTTCGTAAACGTTCCTAGGATACGTTCATTAAGTAAAATCCATTACGTAAAAAGTGATAATGGCAGTGGTGTTAGAAGTAGTCGTAATGTCAGTATGATGCATTAGTATTAGTTATGTTTATTGGGTGGTAGTGAAATAGTATTGATTGAATTTTAGTAACGAAGTTATGGATATGAAATATTATACCACTAATCAGAGATCGGTTTTACAAAGTAATAAATAAATGTGATACGTTAATTAATAGTCAATTTTAGGGTGATAATAGACATGTGTTATATACCTATTCTTCGTAGACAAATGGTCTTGTTTTACTCTAATTCAAAACTTTTTTTTTAAATTCTTACTTATTCTCTTTAAGTTTAATTTAAATGTAATCCACTCTTCATAATAAATATTATATTATTTTGGAAACGCTAAACAGCAACCAACATTTCAATAGTCGCTCACGATTCAATAAAAAATAACCGAATTACATTCACGAGCAATGTAAGCAGAGTGCATCGTCTTCATTCCAGCATTACGAATTGAATTTCTAACTGATTGGAATACAATTTTATTGACTTACAAAACGAACGAAAACAATCTCTTCATTCACTCCCATACCACAATTGCATCAGATCTCTTGTGAAATTCTCACTCTCTGTCGCCATTTATGTAAACATTTGAAAGGAACTTCGTTTATTATCATTACATTAATATATTATATGTATTATGTAATGTACATAAGTTTCAAATTCTCTTATACGAATTCTTAAGTAATATTGGTCATAGAATAGCACGTCTGCGACAACGTCCGCCACTACTGTCATCATCATCAAACTTCCTATTTGACCTACAGCCTCCACCTCCAGTTTCCTCTAGACTCCCTTCTAGACTACAGATTCTACCATTTCCCTATGAGCTTCCTCCGCTCACACAATCTCCAGCATTTTCTCACACATTACGTCCCTCACCTATTCTCCACCACAAATTTCCATACACTTCTTCCCCCACCTACACACTTTACAACAATTTTCCCTATATACCTACTTCCTCTATGTCTACCATCCCCATCATCATTTTCTCAGACATTTCTTCCTCCACATTCAGACTCCCTCTCCATTTTAGCACACACTTACTTACCGTCTGTAGACACTACTACCATTTTTCCATACACTTCGTTCCCTCTTAGTCTCCTCCACCATTTCCCCCTCAACGTGCTCCCCCACTTGTTTCCATCACCCTTTCCACCGAATGTTCATCTCCTCTTATGTATCCATCACCGTTTCTCCCACATGTCCTTAGTCACTTTAGTCTCCATCACTATTCGCCCTATCTGTCCCCCAATTAAGTCTCCATCACCATTCATGTCCTTCTCCACTGAAGTCTACCACAATTTCTCCTACATACGGTCCATCACTTAAATCTTCATCACATTTCCCTTACACGTTTCCCCCACCTAAGTCTTCCATTCTGTCTCCTACATATCGTCCATCACTTAAGTCTCAAACACTATTTCTCCTAAACGTCCTCCTCCACTAAATTCTCCATTACCACTCCCTTACATGTCCCCCCACTTCAGTCTCCATCACCACGTTTCCTAGACTTCCTTCTGCACTTAAGTCTCCATCACCATTTCCCCTACTCGTCCTCTCCACTTTAATCTAACATAATTTCTCCTCATCGTATTCCCCTACAAAATTCCCCATTACCATTTCCCATACATGACCCCCACTTAAGTCTCCAGCACAATTTTTCCCACAGGCCCTCCACCCCTTAAGTCCTTATAAGCGTTTCCCGTACACGTCGTCTCTCACTTACGTCTACCACCATTTCTCCTACATATAGTCCCTCAACCACAATTTTTCCTAAACGTCCTCCCCCACCACCATTTCCCTTACATGTCCCCCCCACTTACGTCCCCATCACCATGTTTCCTTCACGTCCTTCCGCACTTAAGTCTCCATCACCATTTCCCCTACACGTCTTCTTCCACTCACGTCTACTACCATTTCTCCTACACATAGTCCCTCAAACACCATTTTTCCTAAACATTCTCCCCCAATAAATTCTCCATCACCATTTCCCTTACATGTCCCCCCACTTACGTCCCCATCACCGTGTTTCCTTCACATCCTCCATCACTTACGTCTGCATCACCATTTCCCTTCCAGCGGTGACGGCAGCCGCCCGCCGCGTTGACGCGGAGTGGGGGGGGCGGTTATGAAATGCGTGGATGTTGTAATATCGCTCGAACGCGCTGCGCGATTGTTCGTCGCGGCCGAGAAGAAGGCGCTAAGAAGCGGGCGGGAAGTTCTCGATTGGAATCTTCGATCCTTCGACGGGCAGCCAGACTAGTTTTCTGCGCTGCTAGATGGAAGCCGTAGATTGCGTTCGCCGTCTTGTTTTGGTGCGCTTCGTTTAGAAGGTTAGTGGAACAGACGTTTTATCAAAGCCATAAAATGTAAGTGCTTTTTGTAAGTGCGTTTTGTGTTGTTAGTTCCAAACACCGCCCGAAAGGAATTCAATTTAACATTAGTGATGAGCAGTTCTAGAGCGTTTATATTTCTTTTGCCAGGACAAGTTGATTTTTGAACTTATCAATTCGTTTTACGATAGGGGGCTAAATGGTTTTAATCCTGGTTTCGTCATGCGTTATGGAAGTATTTTTCAACTCTTGTTTTTACGAAATTTGTTTACAGCTCACGCAAAATTTAATTATTACTTTAATTTTCTTCTTAAGGTGTGCTGGTCGCAGTGAATATAACTTCGATTGGACTGTTTCTTCTTCGACAAACGAACAAAATAATTTTATCTTGAGGTATGGTACTGCTCGGTCATTCGACTGGTGTTCTTCAGAAACCAAGGAAAACTACCGATCAGAGCAGCCGGTCGATAGAATTCTCCCCTAGACAGCAACTGAATTCTTCCTAGGTGACATTCTAGTGTCGAAACTCGCCCGTCGGGGCTCGAACCTATGACGTCCCGGTCAGAGAGACTGTAATAACATCAGTTAATGCTCTGAGCCACCTTCCAGGTCCGTGTATTTAATATAATTCATAACGTACTTTCATTTAACAATCTTGATTCCGCCAATATTAAAAGTGTTTTCTAAATCAAAAGTGAGATTCATGTTAATTCAAGAGCAGAAAAGTACCAAAAAATATGAAAAGGAAATATAACCTATAAATTATCTATGGTGTCATTTTGATTCAGAAGTTGAAATATTTTCTCTAAAAACTCAATCATGTAGCCATGTAATAAGTCAACAAACCCATTATGAGACCAACCACACCCACATGTTTCTTTCCGAACACACCTTGACCATTACTACGTGTATTGTTCTTGTGCCAACACACGCCACTGCACGCACGCAAAGAACACGCAGAGAAATGATCCGTGCACTACCTTAATACTTAGGAATGCTATAACAAGCCCAACCTCATGTACAAGCTCATCTTCATTCGCGCCTCAAAACTTTTTAAGCAGTCTTGTCACCCAAGTGAAGCAGTTGCGTGAACGATAAAACAACTCCCTGAAAAGAGAGAATTCGGAAAGGCTGCCGCGTTCGTTGCACTCAGTTGGCTGTTGCGTAACGCCAACAGGTAATTGTGGAGATGCGTGGCACGAAGGTAGTCTTCTTCGGAGATACTGTCCGACGAACAATGCTACAAGAAAATAAGAGCATGCTTTCTCCTCTCCTAAGTGTCAGACTGTCTCGTACATTAGCATCGAGAGTGAAGCAGCATAATATTTAAGTTCTCATGGCTTATTCCGATGTATAGGCGGGAACATTTTTTTCAGAATGTCCAGCCCTTTTATGTTTATGAATGTGTTAATTTAGCCCTAGGAAAAAATATTTTGAATTCTAAGATTAGTAATTTTCATTGCTGGCATTATTATTAACTGTCTGAAGAAGGCACTCACCGTTGTCGGAGTATTTAATTATCGTCTATTAGGTTGGAAAAGGGATAAAATGTAACAACGCCCAGCCCTTGAACCTTGCCCCGTCGCCCCCGATCAGCGTCACCTTGTCCTTGCTCTACTTTCCCTGTCCTCTGCTGTGATTGCAATGGAAATTCGGTACTACTATCATCCTTGTTAAGGGAGCTATAAACAAATGTACTGTTGTACAGTCCAGGCGATTTTCAAGTAACACATTTACTTTGAATTATTCAATGTCTGATTGTGTTTTCAAAATGAATCAAAATGCATTAAGTAAATAAGAATTTTTTTGGTTTTCGGAAATGAATGATTCATATTCGTGGATTTCCAGATCGTTTCAAATATTAGTGAAAAATTTAAATAGTGCATACTTATATTTGCTTGAAGGGGTAGAAAAGTGGAATGGGAGATGCGTGTACTAAATCTCACATAGCTCTACATAGTAATGTTTTCCTTTTTAATACGGTCTCGTGATGAAAATTTAATTAATTTTGAAATAAAACAGTACATTTGCGAAAAAGACATTCTTGATTTAAAAGAGAATTTTGGACAAAAAGCCTCAATTTTGTCCGACAAAGCCGACGATTGCGAAAATATTTAAAATGATTTGTTCAAAAAACTATTAATATAAAATGCAATTAAAATAAAGATCTATTGAAATGGCGATTAAAAACAGGAAGAGGAGCTCAAATGGAAATGTACTGGAAGAACACATACATTTCAGAATTTGTAGAATTTTAGCTTACAGATTAATATTAAGAAAGTGATGCGAAGTATCTGGTTAAATTGCTACAAACAGCAGGAATCGTTTGTGAAAGCCCTTATTTGTTTACTGGATTATGTTTAATTTACTATTACTCTATTAGATATATTATAAATACAATAATGTTGTTGCATTGATAGTCTGGCGACAAAATTATGTAATTAAGGATTATTTGCAAAGATTTTTTTTATTATTTCCAATCGATACACTTGAACACGAGCATTTAATAATTGTACAGTTCACCACATCAAAAACTGCACTTCAAGTGACCGCCAATTGAAGCGCAGAGTGCAATGGAGGAAGGAGAGCGCGTCGGCCGTCACACCGCGGGGCGCCGAGCGCAAAAAGTTAATTGACAGGAACAAGAGGATACATGACTGAGCAGAGAAACAGCGACGGCCGTTTGACAAACAAGACCACACGGAAACACCGCGCCGCGCCGTAGCCGCGATGGAGGGGCAAAGAATGCGACGGAGGAGGAGGAGAAGGAGGCGTAGATGCAGTGATGATGGAGGGGGCAGTTGCGGAGATTCTGTGGAGGAAGACGTTCAAGAGATGGTGAAGACACTGGCAGACGCAAAGGTTGTGAAATTGAAAATGTAAGAGAAAGAGAGGGGAGGGAGAGAGGGGGAGAGAGAGATTGAGAGAGAGAGAGGGAGAGAGGGGGAGAGAGAGAGAGGGAAATAAAGAGGGGAAGAGAGAGAGGGAGAGAGACGGAGGCAAAGAAGAGGGAGATACCAAGGAGACGGGAAGTGGGGTAAGAAGAAGGAGAAGTGAGTGGACGAAGAGGGCGAGATGGCATATACAAAGTAGACAAAATCATGACAGCCCAGAAGAGGTAATTGAAGACAATGGTGGCTCCACAAGAGGAGACTTCTAGTAAAACAAAGAAGAGAGCGTAAGCGGGAGAGACTGTGGGATTGGGCAACGGGTTGAAAGCATGATGAATGGAGAAGAATGGGCTAATGTATGTAAAAGTAGTGATGCACGCGATGTAGCCAGGGACGGGGTAAATGATAACAATAATGTAGATTGTGCAGAAATCGGGACAGATGAGGGCTTGTCGGAAGTCGACAGGGATTGGGCAGAGGCCGTGAATGGTGCGGAGGTGAGTCAGGCGCCAAATGACCAGGCAAGAAAGGGAAATTTTAAGACAAGAGAAATGTGGCGGATACAGAGGAGGTTAGGGAGCGGGCGAAGGTAAGAGTAAAGATGGGGTCGGAGAGCGATGTCGATAGATTTTTTGATTAGTGATTCTGGGCGCGTCAACGTCAAGGTCATTAGTCTGTAATTGTCAGGAATTTTTATCATGGGAGGTGGCGATGATCTTGCAACACTAGCTAGCGAGATTTGGGGCCGAGCTATATCGGCTTACCGGGATTTTCCACAACCAGGTATGTCCCACCATCGAAGCACCTCCTAGCCTGGATAAGCTTTAAGCTCCTGACCGGCTTCCCAAATTGTGTGAGAGTATGTGTGTGTACGGAGAGAAGATTGGAATAGGAAGAGGAAGGAAAGCTCGCGAGCTGTCTGTGGTCCGTTTGTTAGGGTAGAGCTCCAGCATTCGCCTGGTGTTGATCGAAGAAACAACAGAAAACTATCGATCAGAGCAGCCGGCCGCTAGAATTCTCCTCCAGACAGCGGCTAAACTCGACCTAGCTATCTATCTAGTGCCACCGACGGGACTCAAACACCAGGACCTCCTGGTGAGAAGCCCACTTCGAGGGACATCAATAGCATTCCCGGAGCCACCTGTGCCGTAAGCGGAGGCGCTGGTGAGACGGGGGCAGGGATGGAGGGGGAGTGCGCGGGGCGAGGCGGTGGCGGGGGACGGAGCGTGGCGGGGGGACGCGTATCGAGGCCCTGTGGTGGCGGCGGCGCCTGGCCGTCTCGCCTGAAGCAGGCGCCGCGCGGCGTCGCCGAGGCGGGTAGGGGAGGGAGGGGAGGGGAGGGCGCGCGTGGGCGCGGCCGTGCGGCTGTCATCGGTCCGGAAGAGGGCCGCGGAGAGCCGCCTGGGAGTGGCGGGGACGACAAGTCGCGTGCGTCGCGCGACGGACGCGTGCCGTCGCGTGCGGGCCCAGGGCTGTGACTCGCGCCGCCGCCACCGCCGCTGCCAACGCCGCTCGGCACAGTGCGGAATTTGACGGTTTCAAACGGTCAAACAGAATTCGCCTGCTTCGTCTACTTTCATGTTAAATTGAATTGGAGTTTCCTAAAAAAGGTCATTTCTCTTTGAGAAGATCATCGCACGCACGTCGCTGATGAAAAAACGGCTCAGGAGAAGTGTCATGGCTCAGGGGAGTAAACAAAACGACACCTGTTTAGATTAGTCTACGAACGATCTGTGAATATGTGGAATTTTCATATGTAACAAAACTCATATGTAACTATTCTGAATCAAATAGTGAGCTGAATTCATTTTCACAAATATTATAAGCGTGTCCTTTTCGAAATGACTGGTTCAATTGATGGAAATTGCCACATTGGATTTGTAACGCAGTTCGTGACGAGACGATTTATTGGTTACCCTTTAGATCAGATTTTCGACATTTCAAGGGGTCAATAAATAATAAGATGTCGACTGCCCTCCGTTCCTGTGTATCGATATATTCAAGGTTCAATAAATACAAGAGTGTGAGTGTGCTAATTAATTAATTAGTGAAGGTGCTAATTAAAAGTTTTCTGATTATTTGTTTTCTACAAAATTTTTAGTGGTAAATTAAAAACTGACACCTTTTCTTTCGTATTTATTCCTCATCGTTAGGATGATTACAAAACTCAAGAAACGATAACTATGTACTCACAACGTTATTCTGTCGGCCAAGATATTATCCTCCGCAATATGCAGAAATATTGGAGCGAACATTAAAAGCTTTGCACAACGAAGATTAGGCCACATAGAAGTAGTTGCGTTTCCAATAACATCAACACGAGATGTTTACGTAAATACTGGTGTATGGAAGTGTTATCTTTGAGTTATTTATGAGCATTTCTTTGTTTGATGGCTTTAGGAGTGTACGCGCAATATAGCAAAAGCTTTCGCTTGTGCAGTTTGTGAGTGTTACCACTGTGCACTGGGCCACCGGGACCAGCCACGCCGCACGGGGCACTCCTGTTGTCCAGGCCGGATGAGTTAACGACTAAAACTGCCCGGCCCCGAGGCTTCATTTGAAGAGGAAGGGACCCGTTTCCAGAATAAATATGCTCTTAAATTTAGGAGAGGCTGTCTTTTTGGAGACCCTAAGAAACGCCCAGGAAGAACCAAGAAACGAGTTGTTCTGTGGTGGTAATAATCCATAATACCAAGATTTACGTTTTATGCCAGGTTATGTTTATAGCTAGGCTACGTTACTTTTAGAGCTATTCGTCTGTTTTACTAATTTGAAAAAATAAAACAAAGTTAGCGGCATCGTTAGCGATCTAGAATTATTTTATTTTTTATCAATTTTATCATCCACGAGTGCCAAATTTTCTATTAATCAAATTGTATTTAAATGTCAATTTAGATAGGTAGGTATAGTGGGTGAATTCGTTCTTGTATTTTCAGGTCTAATCCTCACTACTTCTAACCATATCTCACATAAACATTAACGTTTTCATTCCTGTCAGATGCTCTACACACACACACCCTGCCGGCTGAAGTTGGCAAGAACTCAGAATTGACCCCTTCGTACTAACATGTAACACCACAACAATGTGTATCAAAAGCCATTTATTAATATTAGTGGCATATTTGTTAACTTTATGTCCCTTTTTGAATCGCGCCAAAAATTGATTTCGAGAGATTTAAATGCCCGTTTGAGAAGCCCCGATATCAAAAAAAGGATGTTTTCCACAAACATTTGTTTTTCCAGTTTCCTGCCCGCGTATCTGGTCCTCTGTCTTCTCTGTTCGTCACTCTGATACTCCGTGCATAATATTCGTTCCGAATTGTAAAATAAAAATAATGATGACAATATGTACAAATGTGGAAAGTAAGTGTGATTAAACAAGACAAGAAAGAACCACAGTCACGAAAACAAAGGAGAAGGAAAGATAAAGAACTAAAACGAAAAAACAAATGTAGAAAATAAATTTTAAAAAACTCAAGAAATCCACAAACCAGTTCTGAAATATCTAAAATCCTCGACAACTGCATCAAAAGAGTAAGAACAAATGACAAAATTATACTCCGTTTTAATTTTTCCCAACACTTGAACTCTGGGGTGGGACAGGAAAGCTAGCAGGAACAGAGGGGGGAGAGGTCTTCGCAGGTAGGGAGCTTAATATTCAGAAATCACAGCAACCTGAACGGTAGCAACCCTTTCACCCAATAGCTCCGCCAAGCACCATTCAGAAGTTAAGGGGAAATGATGTGAGTAACAAACTAAGGCATTAGGGTCATTCCTAGCAAAAAAAAAAAAGATTTTATGATATGACTCCTTCAAACTTGAAAATGTTTTGGGATATTGTTGTCCATGATGCCAACATTGTCGAGGTACAGTATTAAAATGTTCTAACTGATTGTTTGGTAAAAATGCACTCTCTGATTTTCATAAATTTAAAAAAGGTTGTCTTTCGAGTAAGTGCGTTTAAAAATAGTTTTTTATATTGTTTACGCCAAGAACAGCGCGATATAAAATTAAAAGACGTCGTAGGTTTCCGCTGCCGGACTCCTGTGAATGATCTTGGCAGTCCGGGTGACGCCGCGTCGTAGGCTGTGTTGCCGATGTTTCGACCATATTCTCATGGTCTTCTTCAGGGCTGGTCTCACCGCAGAGCAAAATACTTTACTTTACAAAGTACTTTAAATGGGCGTGGTGGCGTACTAATGTCGTCTCCTCTAACAATAAAAACGGCAAAACACTACGTCGTTTAGCATATACTAGTGAAGGCTTCTAAAGTCTCTGATGACGTTTTAATCCACTTATACTGATTTCAAGGTTAGGTGAAGTCAAGAAGCGTGTCTGCTACCGTGAGTACTTCAAGTATGCTTCAAGTATACTTCAAGAGAGATCTCCCTCTGTCTCATTAATATAAATACTAACATTACTTTATCTCTCTATCTCCAACATTTTGGGTATCAGAAAAAATCGTCCAAAAAATGAAGGTCAAAAACACCATATGTGCTTGACAGTGAGGTGTAGACATATGATGCTCTTTCACATAACTCTTAGTACGAAAACAAATATTCACGACGTAATGTACCACACGAACGAAATGAACACACACAAACACACACACGAAATGAACATACGTAATATAGCACCAGTAAACGCATATTCTAGAAGCACCGAAAAGATCATCGTCTCAAAGAGGCTGAACAGAAGCGCATCAGGCAAAACGATAGCAGAGGGAATCGCACCCCCCCCCTAGATGCGTCAGCCGGGCGAAGACGAGACCATAATGGGCGGGGGCGAGCCGGGCGGAACGATGACTCATGGTTCGCCCTTGTGTCTGGCGCGCTGCAGTGGCTGGCGTATACCCCCGGTGCCCGCTCGAGAAACGCGAATCCTCCACAAGTGCCCGCGGAGAGCTCTCGTGACTCTTGGTCCTTCTTCATTACCGAGCACGATGAGTGCGGGCCGAGTGAATACGGCGCCTGTTGCGAGCTGTGCAGCCATTCGCGTCCACGGCCATCTGCGCCTTATTATACTTCCTCTCTATTGATTTCTCTTGTGCTAACGTGGCTTTATTCATTGAAATCAAGATGTTCTGCAACCCGAGTCCGTCCGTTTGATTGCTTTACTGTTTAATTATTTCAATCAAGTTCCATTTAATGTTCGCATATTCTTCCAACACAGTATTTCTTTCCTTCGTTTTATTTGCACTTTACAAAGGCTGACGCACTGGCTAAAATAATATATTGATCAAAAGTGAAAACTTTATTCTCGTGCGTCGACTACAGATACAATTAATAAAAGTACACGGGCTCCTCGTGAAATGTTTTTTGTTCTAACAGACGGAGATTCAGAAAATGGAAATTAAAAAAAAAACATTAATGAGTGTAAGAAAAAATTCTGTTCTACTTATCATATGAGTCATATTAATCATTTCAGATCAATCATCGTGTACGCAAGGACATACAAGTGCAGTAATTCTCGTTAGTACGAACTCACCATTTCGCCGTAACTCGAATAAAATGTGGATCCCTGTAAGGAAATACACACCATATACGATGAAGCAATCTGTTTCAGCCAAATGCAGTATTTTATTCTGCCGTATTGATTCATTTTCCGTAACTTTCAGTATTTCGGAACAGAGTAATCAAAAGCCACAGATATTTTGTAATATTAGCCCAACTGATAACAAAAAAATCTTGTTCAATATCTGTATTCTAAGGTCTATATAATTTAAATGGCTCAATCTAACCTATTTATTTCTCCCGGTTAATTTGCACAACAAAATCTAAATTATTGAGCAAACCTTTACAGATTCACACGAAACGTTCTATTTTGACTTCTTGGCCAACAAAATTTAAACTAGTGCAAAAGCAACAAAGTTTATGAAAATTAAAAAGTATTCCTATCTATAAACTACATACATACATATTTAAATCGAAGTCACTTTGGATCGGTTTTAAAGTTTATCTTAATAGTAAATTACATTAAGCTAAGAACACCATGCATCTTAGTTTCTGTAATTCACAATGTAACATTTTCTTGGAAGAAGAAACTGCTATTACAGTTTTTTATATTCTCTGGGCATGGCTTGTATTTGTGAGAGGAGATACGTGAGCAAACTTTTGGAAAGAAATGAAGGAAATATTTTTAGCTTGACAAAGATTTGGAACTGAATTTGATTTCTCAAGTTTTGAAATATACAACATCTATGCTCCAAAAACCCCTCAGCATTTGAATGAACATTGCATGCATTAAAAAATGACATTTTACTAGTAAAGGAAATTAAATTATATTCAATGTTTTCTGTGTATTGGAGAAAAGATATGAAATTAAGTCATCCAAGTCGGCATATTTTATACGATTAGATTTTCATTCCGGATCAGAACTTTCAATTTCTAGCCTTCGCTTTTAAATGAAATTGAACCTCCGGCAGAAGAATTCCACATGTCTCAGTCATAATAAAAATAGCTACATTGTTAGACCATACCAAGTAAAATGTGATTTCCAAGTGACAGACAATAATTATGTTTACGTTCAAGATAAATATATAATTCAAAACTTCTTTTTTTGTTATGGGCAATTTTCTTCAGGCGCAAAACATTGCAAACATATAGAGCGAAAAATAATGTATAACTATTTGTAGAATATAAATGGTTTTCCATTTACGAAAACATTTCTTTCGTACTGTTTAAAAAATACTCAGAATCATATCTGTACAATCTCTTTAGAAGTTTTTTTATCCACGTCTATAGCATATGGATTTTGCTCATTCATTTATAAACTGACAATTCTATTACGCGGCCGAAATACAAATTATCAGTTGGCTCGAACTACGATAAACATCCATTAGCAGACTGCGAGTGTTTGTTAATCTAGTCATCAACTAATATCTCCAAATCGCGAGAGAATTAATCGCCTAATTCACCTTCCGTACTTACGAGAGCACAAGTGCGATGATTGCAGCAATCTACTTGTTCACGAGGTGACAGTGAAATGTGCTTGGGACTCTAAATCAGACAGTACTATATTCTAAAACCCAAGAGCTGAAACGCATTAGCGCTACAAAAAACGCATCTTCCTCCAGCTGTAATCTCACTCTGATACGTCAGCCTTTTGAATCGAAATATCTAGTACCGCAATACATTGTTTTCGATAAAAAAAATCGGCTAAACGGTTTAGCCACTAGCGTTAACCACTGATGGACGGGCGGACAGACACGTTTTGCCATCTATCGATTTTTAGGTATCAAGAACCAACAAAACATGGTTTCTGGCTTCACCACGTGCTAAAAGAATTCTTCTTACATAGAATTCGTAAGGCGAGAAAGTAAAAATTTGTGTTTGGATTACACTACAAAATAACGTGGAATATACTATTCTGTTTTACGGAGTTAATAAAGCATAAAATATAGGAAGCTAAATGCAGCTATTCTACATCGCCGCAAGACCAAATTATCACTTTATTTGTGCGAACCGTTGACCTGACTGCGAGTAAATGAAAATCCATTCAAGTAATCACCCTAAATCGCGAGAATTAATCATCTACTTACGAGAACACAAGTTCTACGTTTGTGGCAATCCACTTCTGCTCGATGGCGCGATGGCGCAGTGGCGCAAATGCGCGTGGAACTCCACACAGGGGGGTTCTTTATTCTATAACCCACGCGTCGAAACACAATACTAGAATATGCAGCACCGCATTTGCGCTGTAAAATACACATCCCTTGCAAACGGGCGACGCATAAATACGGGGCCCGGCGTGAGGGCGG